>CBVK0100800036.1:0-10627 GCA_900067695.1 Picea abies
TTTGAATGCCTTTAGTTAAATGGCGGCACAACAATCTTCAAAGTGATTCAAAAATGTATACGTTGGTGTTGTCCAGCTGTTCTTCTCTTTCCTCCACGCTGGCTCGCTTAATGAAGTCATAGATGCTCCTGCATCATACTCCTCGGCTCAAAAGGTTTCATGGGCTCCTGTCCATGAGCTCCTGCACAGTCTGCCCATGCTTTTGTATCACTGTCTCTGTTTCCCAGCTGGCATCCTCCACTGGGTGATTTTTCCATTTCACCAGGTATTCAAAATATTGTTTTCTCCTGGTCTTCCTTCCAATTCGTTTATCCAGTATGCACTCCATCTCAGGCTTCTGTGCAACTGGTAATTGCTTCTGCCACTGGATCACTGGTTTTTCATCAGTTCCATCTCCTTCATCCTCGGTCCTATAGGGGTATAAATCCAAAATATTGAAAATCGGAGATATCCCGATGCCTTCTGGCAATTCAAGCTCATATGCATTCTCGCCAAATTTCCTCAGAATTCTGCACGGCCCAATCTTCTTCATCTTGAGCTTGTTGTATGTTCCCCTTGGGAACCTTTCTTTCCTTAGGTGCGCTAGAACCATGTCACCAACTTCAAACTAAAGTTGTCTTCTTCTCTGATCGGCTCTGCGCTTGTACTCTTGATTCGACTTCTGCAGTCGTTGCTTCACCTGCATGTGAAGTTCTTGCATAGCTTCAGCAAATTCTTCAGCCCTCGCGCTGCTAGTCTCAGCCTGTTCTGACTCCCTGAGTTCAGAAACTCCTCTCGGCTGTGTCCCATACAAAATTTGAAATGGGCTCTTACCTGTACTCTGATTCACTGAATCGTTGTACGCGAATTCCGCCTGTGGTAAGATCTGATCCCAACTGTTGTGATGCTCCGTCACCAGACTTCTCAACAGATCCCCCAAGCTTCTGTTGACTACTTTGGTCTGCCCATCTGTCTACGGATGGTAAGAAGAACTGAAAGCCAAGTCAGTCCCCAGCTTCCTCCATAGCGTCCTCCAAAAGTGACCTATGAACTTGGTGTCTCGATCCGAGACTATGCTTCTCGGCAATCCATGCAATCGCACAATCTCTTTAAAAAACAAGTTTGCAATGTGGGTTGCATCGTTGGTCTTATGACACGGAATAAAATGTGCCATCTTCGAGAATCCGTCCACCACTACAAAAATGGAATTAACTCCTCGTTGTGTTCTCGGCAATCCTAACACAAAATCCATACTAATGGCCTCCCATGGTCTCTCGGGTATAGGCAACGGTTGATACAACCCTGTGTTCTGCTTTCAGCCCTTCGCATGTTGACATATCCTGCACCTGTCAACAAATCTTTTCACATCTGCACGCATGCCTGCTAGTAATATGATTCGCTCAGCTTGGCGAATGTCTTGTCATGTCCAAAATGACCTGCTAAGCCCTCGCTGTGCTTTTCCTTCACCAAATTCTCTCTCATAGAGCAATCTGGTATGCATGGTTGATTGCCCTTGAAGAGAAATCCATCCTGGATTAGATACTCCAGCCATGGGCTCCTATCCCTGAGCACCGGATTCTCGGCTGCCTCGTATGCTTCCTTGAAGCCTGCATCACCTGCATACATATCCTTCAGGTTCTCAAAACCCAAGGTCTTGACCCTGAATTCCTGCAGCAATAAACATTTTCTGCTCAAGGCGTCAGCTACCTTGTTAGCAGCTCCCGAAATGTGCTTGATCACGAATGTGAAATTTTGCATGTACTCTACCCACTTCGCATACTTATGATTCAGCTTCTTCTGTTGGCTCACAAATTGTAACGCATGATTATCACTGTACAATACGAACTCCTTGGGTATCAAATAATGCCTCCACTTTTTCAGTGCCTGGATAATGGCATAGAATTCCTTATCGTACGTGGAGTACTTCAGCTTCGCATCATCCAGTTTTTCGCTGTAATATGCTACAGGTCGGTCATCCTGACTCAAAACCCCTCCAACAGCATATCCACTAGCATCACACTTCACCTGGAAGGTTTTCTGAAAATCAGGCAGCACTAACACTGGCTGCTCTGAAATCTTTCGCTTCAACAGATTGAAGCTCTTCTCAGCCTCGGTTGTCCATTGGAAAACCTTATACCACTTTTTCACAGTGTCCATCATCGCGGCGCTAATTCCACTAAAATTCCTAATGAATTTTCTGTAGAAACTAGCTAAACCATGAAAACTCCTTACCTCAAAAACATTCCTCGGCGACGACCAATTCCTGATTACTTCAACCTTCTCAGGATCCATCTTCAATTCATTCGCCGAAATTACAAAACCCAAATAAATGAGCTCTGTCTGCATGAATGAACATTTCTTCAAATTAATCAGCAGCTTCTCCTGCTGTAGCCTTCTCATCACAATGGCTAAATGTCTCAAGTGTTCATCCTTCGTCTTGCTGAAAATCAGTATGTCGTCCAAGTATACGACCACAAATTTACCAATGAATTCCGCAGGACTTCATTCATCAGCCTCATAAATGTGCTTGGCGCGTTTGTCAACCCAAATGGCATGACCAGCCATTCATGCAAACCCTCGTTTGTCTTGAATGCTGTCTTCCATTCATCTCCTTCTCTCATCCGGATCTGATGATATCCGCTCTTGAGAGCAATTTTCGAAAAATAATTTGCCCCACTCAGGCAATCCATCAAGTCGTCCATTCTTGGCAATGGGAAACTGTACATGATGGTGATCTTATTAATCGCCCTGGATTCTGTACACATTCTCCAGCCCCCATCCTTTTTCGGACTTAATACTGTCGGAACAGCACATGGACTTAGACTCTCCCTCACCAGTCCTTTGTCCAGCAAGTCTTGCACTTGCCTTTTGACCTCCTCGTTCTCTTGAGGTGTCAACCTGTATGTTGCCTTGTTCGAAAAACTTGCTCCGGGTATGAGGTCAATGTGATGACTCACACTCCGCACCGGTGGCAATGAACGCGGCAGTTCATCCACAATGATATCAGCAAACTCCCCCAGCAGTTGTTGAATCTCCTCTGGCAAGTCGTCCACTCTTGTGTTTGTCAGGACAATTCTCGGCTTCCTGACAACAAAGAACTGTAGATCTTCATTCTTCTCCAGCTCTATGAGAAGCTCTTTCCCACTCATGAGAAGTATCGTGCTGCTCACTTCCGGCTCCACCTTCTTATCCTTTATCGGCAGCAGTTTATGTTTCTTCCCATCCTTCTCCAAGGTGTATGTGTTCATCCTTCCATCATGAACAACATTTCTATCATACTGCCATGGTCTACCCAACAGTATATGACACACGTCCATGGAAATAACATCGCACAGAATTTCATCATGATAATTCTCGATTTTAAATTTAACTAAGCATTGGTTCATGACACTTACCCGGTTTCCTTTCTGTAACCACGAGACTTTATATGGACTCGGGTGCTTAGTCGTGTTCAACTCTAGCTTTTCCACCATCTCGGTTGAAACGAGATTGTCAGTGCTCCCACTGTCGATTATGACTTTGCATTTCCTGTCCTTGGCTGTACAAGCCGTTCTGAACAGTCTTCTCCTCTACACTGCACTCTCCACCTCCTTCTCAGGTGTCAAAAGAATTTTATGCATCCCTAGCGATCTTCCGTTGTCTGCATCTTCATTCTCAGCATCACGCCTCTGCGCCTCAGCGACATGAGTTTTTCCTCTGTCCACTTTCCTCTCTGGACAGTCAGCGGCTTTGTGTCCGTCTTTACCACACGTGAAACATGTGATCACTCCTCCTCGGCCTCTTCCTCTACCTCGGGTATGAGGAAATGTATTGGCATCAGCATAATCTTCTTGCTGATCATCTTGCTGCCTCCTCGGCTCAAAAATTTTCCACCTCTGCTGTGAAGTTCCACCTCTTTCAGCTTCCCCTTGAGGCCTCTTCCAATCCTCCTTGGGTTTCTGTGGTCGTTCTTGGGCAACTGCCTTGCCTCTGGGTTGGCTTCTGCCTCGCCCTCACTGTCCCTGCTTGTGGCTCAGCTTTTCTTCGGCCTTTAGGGCCATCTGGTACGCATCCTCTACCGTCTGGATGGTCAGTATGCTTAGCTCGTCCTGAATGTCATACCTGAGACCATTCAGGTATCTTTCCACCTTTTCATCATCACTCTCTCGATGACCAGCTCTGATGTTGAGCCTGTAAAATTCCTCGGTGTACTCCTTCACCGTCATCAACTTCTGTCTCAGGTTATGCATGCGCCTGAACAGAGTGATCTGGTAATCCCTCGGAATGAAATTCGCCTTCATCTTAGCGATCATCTTATCCCAACTCTTGATCTTTTTTTTGCCTTTGGAACGTCTGTCTTCCTGCAGCTCGTCCCACCATAAGGCTACATGTCCCTTCAGCTTCGTGATAGCATGCCTTACCTTTTTGTCCTCTTCGATGTCTTCATAATCGAAGTAGGTGTCGAGTGCTCGGATCCAATCTAGCAACTCTTCTGCGTTCGGACTTCCCTCATAGACGGGAATTTCCATCTTCGTCTTCGAGCTCATCCTCGAAATGGCTCTGATCAACCTCTCTGTCGAGGCATCCTCTGCTGAGACCTCTTCTACTTCGTGTCCAGCCTCCTCCCCCACCTCGGAGTCGTTGAACTCTGTCGTACCATCTCCACGCCTTTGGGTGGTCTCCATCTCCTCGAGTCTCGCTCTGAGATCTCGTATTTGACGTTCCATTTCTGGGTTGCCTGCTGGCCTACCCCTTCTTCGCGCGTCCCTGTCTTCACGATCAGGTGACTGCCTTTCTCTTCTGGGCGGCATTGTGTCTTTTCTTCTCTCTGCTACCTGAACAAAGAGGACTCCATCCCGCTTTGATACCACTTGACGCAAGTCGTGAGTATCAGAGTGCTTTCCTTTCCTCTCTCACCCCTCCTGCCTGAAATATACAGACAAGATCTTCAAGCTCTGATACCACTTGACCGCAACCTGCCCTCGATGGCACGGCCGCTCTCCAGGACCTCCACTAACCTCGACCCGAAGAGCAACAATGCTCTTCCAACTCCTCTCGGGAATTTTTGTCACCCACAGAACTCTCTGTTGATCTCCCGGCAATTGCTTCGGGGAATCGGGTTTCGCGGTATCACGAACCCTATGCACACTCCTCGCGCAACTCCAAACTCTGAAACGCTGACCTCCCAACTCGATGCCACCTATCCTCCACTTACTCCCTGGGGTCCCACTTGACCACATCACCTCGGGACTTACCACATCACCTCGGGACTTCGCGGATCGCGGATCCAAGATACAAGCACTCTGGCGTCGAAAACCCCGAATGTCGATTCCTCGATTCTCCGGATTCGTGCCACCTGTCCGCGTCACAATCGACGGCTCCGATTAAATCGGGGGGATCGTAACTCGCGATTTCGACTTGCATGCAACTCTTGCACTCACCAACCCCGATATGCTGATATGAAATGGTAAACGGACACCTCCGGCGCCTGCGAGTTAGCTCCCTCGCAACTCCTCCACGATCTGACGGTCTGCGGGGTTTCGAAAATCTACTCGACAGCTTCAAGTCGTCGATTCTCTTCCTCTTGAAGAGTTCCCCGCTTTACCACCTTTGCACTGTATGAACTTCACTGGGGTCTGTTCCCTTCGTGAAGCAAAGGTGCTATCCCTCTTGAGCTTCTGTAACTCTGACTCCTTCAGAGATCTTTTCGAGCACGCTCCTCGCACTCAGCCTTCAACAACTCTCAACCGTGTTGAAGTCTTCCAGGTCCTGTGCGTTCACAGTCACAGTAACCCGGCCTCACCCTTCTCATACTTGCTACTGAGACTTCAATCCGACCTGCCCTCACCTGCACAGTTCGAATAACCCAACACAACTCTGGTCGACGAGAATGAGAATTTAACTGTAGAGCCTCCTCAACGCACTCTATGCGGAGGAATTCAACTGCACTCTATGCAGGAATCTCCTGGCTCAAACAGAGAAACAATTGAAACTCATTTCTTCATTCTCTCAGATTTCGAACCTGATATGCAATCACATACGCAGCATATAGAAGATAAGCATAAAGAGAAACAAGTATGCAATAGCATAACATCAACAACACACACAATTCAAACACAGCCATGGAATTGAATCAAAATCTCTCTTCTATTAATTCAATCTGTACATGGGTGTTCTTCTCAAGTTCTCTGCCTGCTCCTCTCTTCTAAATGCAAGAATGATCCAGGATTATTTTTTAATACAATGTACAAGGAGGGTGCCTATATTCGTTTTCCCTCCCAGGAGTAAAAACTGTCTAATCTACAGTTAATTCCTATCTAACAGCATTTAAAACAATTTAATGCCTTCCTATCTATAATACAATACAAGTATCTATAATACAATACAAGTGCGCTCAGCTTTGAATGCCTTTAGTTAAACGGCGGCACAACAATCTTCAAAGTGATTCAAAAATGTATACGCTGGTGCTGTCCAGCTGTTCTTCTCTTTCCTCCACGCTGGCTCGCTTAATGAAGTCATAGATGCTCCTGCATCAATTGTACTATACTTTGGCACCTAAATAATCGCTAGAAATGTGGAATTATCATAATATAACGAAGAACTTTGTGAGGCACCTTATTTGATGCTTTATCGATTCGATATCTACTTATTTGACATTGTGGGCATTCATTTTCTAATGCATATTTTCCATAGTATATGATATGCTCATTAGGACATGCATCAATAGCTTGATACTCCATTCTAATTTTTTTCATAATCACGGATATTTCTCGATATGTGCGTGGCAAAATATTTGATGTCAGTAATAGAAATTGACCTAACAATCTACAAAATTCAAAACAATAAGTCAATGTAAACAATATTAATCATCAATATCGCATCCATACTTTACAAATTAGAAAACAATAGCAATATAGGAAAAATTGAACCTTTTAAGTATTTGTGAACATGCAGGCATAAATAATTAACAAATTAAATACCTTAGTATCTGTGTGAGGCATGTGTTTGATAAACCATTCAAAACCTTCAAGTTCACCAACAACAATATAGCAGATAGAAGATTTGTTGTTGAACCTTCATAAAGAGGTTGACGTGACTTCTTGAGTACAGGATCAACATCATGACTATCATCCTAGTTGTCCTCATCCATTGGAGCAAATGTGTCTTGGATCAATCTATGTATCTCATCTTCCTAATTTGTATCACTAATGTTATCTCCATCCATATCATCATTAATAACTTGATTAGCAGCTTCAATATCCTGATCTCGAAGTTCATCACCCTATAAAGGAGTATTTATGTTAGTACTTGGCAAATAACTCTCTGGAGGTCGACATATTGGGGGCATCGTCTATATATTTAAAAACAACGTAGAAAATTTAGTGTATAGAAAATATAAAAAAAATGATAAGAAATATTACTAAAATTCATGACATGATGACTATTACAGAGAATGCATTAAATATTGAATCCTCTTACCAAGGGACGATATTCATAACCCCCTTCGGTGTGCCCCTTCTCCCTACAATGTCTTTCAGTTGTTGTTATTAAAAGTATTCTTCTTTGCAAGCCCCTGCAATCATAGCAAGGGAAATAACATTTTCTATCGCCCCTCGCCTCTAATGTCGCTCTAAATTGAGCAAGTTTCTTATCATTTTTGTTCATAGTGACAAATCCTTGTACTGACAAGTAATTGTCTTACCTACACCATACCAAACAGTAAGTTGTCAATTTTTTATATTTTAGCTACTCCTTTGTGATATTTTAGCTACTCCTTTCAATTATGATATGTTTATTTACAGTTACCTACAATTCTCACAATTATTTTTTCTAAGACATTTTAGCATGCTTTTTGTTTACTATCAATTAACTATTAAGATCGATATGCTTCAATTTGTACTTTAGAGTGGTGTGTACTAAATCACCATGGAAAATAATTACACAGCATTTAATGAAAGTGGTCAAAATTTCTCAAACTTGAATCACTCAACACCATACACTAGCCTCTAAGTTGTTTTGTAGAGAAAATGTCAATCTTTGAAATTCACCACTAAAAAAAAAATGCCATCCAGTTTCCATCCACAATTGGGTTTGGTTGGTTTAAATTATGACGTGTTGATTTGCAGCTACATACAATGGTCACAATTTTATGCTACTTACAATGGTCATGATTTTATTTTCTAAGACACTTTGGCATGTTCTCATTTTTCATTCTCTGACTAGTATATTTCATCATGTTATCGTAGATTTCATCATGAAATTTTTATATTTTAGCTACTGCTTATTAATGGTGTATAAAAAAGTTACATCAGCTACAAACTAGAGTTAATCACTACATCTAGAATTGCGTGTGATTATAAAAAATTGAGAGAAACAACATCACATAAGAATACAATGTTATATGACTAACCTAACCTAATACTAGACTAAAAATATGACATTAATATTTGTAGGCACAACATCATAGAAACACAAAAGTTAGAGAGCTAACAAGGTCGCTAAGGGATAGGATTAGACCTAAGAGGATTTTTTTTCCACTTTCTATTTCAAACATTAGTCCAACCGGTAAAGTTTTTATGAGTTGGTGGCTTTGTAATAAGGATTATATTTACATAAGGAATTGTAGGATCAATTTGATCTAGATTGATAATGACATCCGTTTTTAATGTTTGAATTATCTTATTGATGGAGTAATTTTCTCTCTTCTTAAAATAATTATTTGGAAAATATTTTTCTTGACATTTCACATGAATTTCCATAGAATATACTAACTAGATCCAAAAACCAATGACACAACAATTTTGAAATATGGTAATGCACATATAATATATTATCAAGGAAAAAACAAGCTACATGAAATTTCATTTGAACAAAAATTTACAAGTTAAATGAGTATACGTAAATAAATAAACATACTAACCTTGCAAGTTCAAAATCCAAGCTATATAGATCGAGAATTGGATTTGTTCAATCGGTGGGTGATGGAAAAAATAAACAGCTCAAACAAAAGCCATGAATAGTGTCACAACTATAGCAAATGTGTAACAAAGTCTCTTAAAGTCAGGTATATATAGATCGATTATCATCAATATAGCAACGAAAATGCATGAGTTGACCCACAAAAAGTCAACTAGTCGTTGCAAGCCACGTGTGTTAGCAGATGCTTTTTGAGGTAGGCAATAATCGTCTCTATAACGATGAACTTTCATGGAAATAGAAACGAAAATCCTACCCAATTTTAAAAAACCATACTCGTCGCTATAGCGATGAACTTTCGAGACAATAGTGATGAAAATCCGGCCCAATTTAAAAAAAAAAAACATGAAAATAATGGAAATGTGGAAAAATTTCGTGGAATAATCTGCCCATATGTAGTAGTGGTGGCAGAGAAATAATAACACTAAGTGTTGATATAGAGGATGGTATTATGAAAACAACATAAAATGTCATTCGAAATAGAATGAGGATGACAAATTTAGTTGATGATGGCCACACATTTCAATTGAATGTGAAACAACTTTATAAACACACAGAAGGGAAGGAAAAATATCAAATTAGAAAACCGCATCACTTGCATATTCACAATTTGAAAGCATTGATTAGATACAATCCATATGCACATGTGGTTGACTACCTAGTTCTTGTTGACCCAATGGAAGTTCCTACAAGGGAATAATTTGACAAATCAAAATATTTTGACTACAAATATTATGTGATTGGAGGGAATCAATTTGCATAGGCTAGAAGAGAATTGATGCAAGAATATCCCAATAATCCTCTTTTTGAGACAATCAAATGCATAATTTATGTTTGTTTCATAGATTCAGAAGCAAAGTTACTGGCATGGGATCATAACACAGATAATGAGTACAGAATGTCTATGACCTTCATTCAAAGGGTGAGATTTATCCACAATGAATTTTCTGAAATATGCCACGGGGAGAGATAAAATGTTGATGTTAAGTTTTGGAAGCAATGTTGTATCGAAATAGGATTCCCACTTGATGATGAAAATACAAAAGAAAAATATCTCAAACGAAGTGATATATTTAGAGTTGCGGATAACTATTTTCAATTGGGATTTAGAACAGGACAGGTATGGGATTTGATAGATGAGATCTTCACCCTATGAGAAAATGTTGGTATAAAAAATCAGAGAGTTAAGAAGGCTAAACCATTGATATGTGGCACAAGTAAAACAGGTCCTGACATAAGAAATCTTCCTGATGATATGACTATAACACCTTGGAGATCAATACAAGGAGTGAAGGATGAGAAACTTATCATAACTATATTATCACGTGTTAGGTCGGGAGAATTGACAATGGAAGAAATGTGTGATGAATTTAAAAAGTAAGTTTGTGGAGTTATTTTTATTTATGTTAGGACAAGAAAATTAATTTTTTCAGTTTAACATATCAGTTTAATATTATTTTTGTTTTATTTAGTCACAAGGTGTATATGAAAATACAAGAGGAAATGGTCAAGATGTTGAATGAAGAAAGTTGGGATGATGTTAAACTCAACTATCCAGATTCAAGTTCTTCAGCAATATTGAAACAATTTTTTGTTACATTCAAACAAGTATGTTGATTTATTACATTCATATTATTCGTTTGTAAGTTAATTTATTTATATTTTAATAGTTTTATATATATATATATATATA
>CBVK0100800037.1:0-10627 GCA_900067695.1 Picea abies
ATTTTTAGCCTCGTGGACGTTAAAAATACTTTCATTTCATTTCATTTCTTGGTCAATTAATAGTTGAGTTGATCATTGGTTTGAAATTTGAATAACCCTTGTGAAAATCACATCCCACAACCCCAATTTACAACGTAGCCTCTGCATCGTTTCCAAAGCATTTACCCACAACGAATGAAATCGCCCTCAACGCTGTCTTCAATGGGCAGGCTTATAATTTATGTGTTGAATTTTGCACATTCAATAAACAGAGTTTGAATCCAACATTGCCAAAGTGTGCGTATCAGGCTAGAATATTGTAATTACAACAGAGTGTACTTTGTATCTATGGTTGAACATTGGTCTTGGCAATTGAAGAAACTAGCCCAAGCTCCAAAACCGAAATCTGAAAAAGGTAAATGAATGGGTGCTATGTAGGGACATTTGATTTGTAGAGCAAACCTCTCATTTTTTTTACAAATAACAATCGTAAAGGGAAGAACTTGGCCTAATGGTGAATGTATAGACAATTGCATTTTTATTTTGCAGAGCATATGTAGATGAAATGAGCAGGCTATAATTACCTCGTTTGCAGATCATATTGGTATTAGAGTAAGAATTAGTCACTTTGAAGTAGTTGTAGAGATCATATTGGTATTAGAGTAAGAATTAGTCACTTTGAAGTAGTTGTAGATCATATTGGTATTAGAGTAAGAATTAGTCACTTTGAAGTAGTTGTAGATCATATTGGTATTAGAGTAAGAATTAGTCACCTTGAAGTAGTTGTAGCACTTTGGGGAGAAGTAGACTCAATGTGGATAAGGCATTGGAAATAGATAGGTTGGAAGTGTTGAAAGGCTTCAATGTGCAGATCCAAGAGGATATTCACCATTTGAAGGAGAGGATAACATAATTGGAAAATGAGCTTTGCCAAGTTGTAGGTAGCTGTCCAAGAGACCAAGGAAGTGTAAACACTTTCCATTTCTATAGCAGAAGCTAAAACCATGACTGAGAAGCTAAAACCATGACTGAGAAAGCATGGTACACTCATTGTTTAGGGCCTTTCTCAAGAACCCTTCGCTGATTTTGAAAAACATACAAGAGGCAGCGGTTCCAAACTCATGAGACAAATAAGCTATAGTGGCCAAGGGCTAGGTAAGATAATCCAAGGGATTGCACACTATTAGGGAAATTTTGAGATCTAAAATGGGTCTGGTAACAGATATAAATTTTTTTTATGAGTCATCATTTTGTGGGGAAGGTATATTTACAACTCACCTCTCTACAATCTATGTAACTATGTTTAAGTTAAATTTAAAAGATGTTTAGAAATAAAATTAATAAAAAACCCTCAATTGATATGACTAGAAATAAAATACTTTTGAATATATAATTACTTTTCAAAATAATATAATAAATGTACCCATAAAATAAAATATTCATAAAATAAAGGAAACTAAAATATTAATTGGATTTGAATTTTTGCATATAACCCATGTATTTAATATTCAAAATATGTTCATGAACCCATATAGTAATTAGTTTTGAAGTTCGAATATAAAGTTTGAGTAATATATATGAATATGTGAGAGTTGGCTTTCAAAAAAACTTTACTTTATGAATACATTTATATTATGTTTGAAAGTAATTTATTAGGATCTTACTTACAAAACTACCATGGTTAAGTCGGATTGTCATCTACCATTTAGAACACGACAAATAAATATTTTTAACTCAAGTAATGCCAACTCAATCATAAGGGACGATGCCATCATCTAAAATGTGTTTGGTTATTTCAAAGTAGATTTTGATAGTACATTTTTCGTTGAAGGTCCATTTTTAACCTCAAAATTGCTCTAATTGGCATTGTCGCTGAACATAAAGTCAAGCATGAATCCCTGGGTTTTAGTCGACAAGAGGAAACAAGTACAAGTTTGGTTCAAGCTAAGACCACCAAGATAACCTTTGTCAAGGCAAGAAGGACCGAAGAAGAAGCCACTTCGATTAAAGAAAATGCAACAAAAGGAAGAGGCAACATGCTAGTACTCCAACTAGGCTTGTGGATGCTTGAAAGAGGGCAATGAAGGGATGTTTCCACCACCCAAAATTGCACCCACGTTTGGGGGACCAAGCAAACAAGATGACAAGCACAAACAAAAGGACAAACTGAAGAGGTATGTCAAGGCATCTCTGGTTTGCTTTTGCTGCAAGATGAAAGGCCACAAGGTTGATGGATGTTGGCACTTTAATACATGTTCCTTCGGGAGGCAGAATGGAAAAAAACTTCCCCAAGACAACAACAAGTTTAGAGGAACATGAAAAAGAGGAGAATGCCAAGCAACCCATGCAGTAGCAAGAATTTTTTCTAGCATTGCAAGTTAAGTGGACATTGGAAAGCCAAGTGTTAGAGGCTTCATCTAGAACTTTATTCCAAGAATTGCACAACGAAAATAAAAGTTGGGAGAGTGAAGGGTAAGGGGATGCAAGGAGCAATAATTGTCCAAGGACCTATAGTAACAATATATGTAATCTTCGCTAGTGAAGTGGACAACATGCCTATTCCAACATTAAAGACAATCCCTATTCAATGCTTATCTTCCAACTTGTAGTGAAGGAACCCGTTTTTGGAGATCTTTAGGAGATTGATACAAGGAGATGACTCAATAGGGTTCTTTTATACTATGGAACAACCAAGAGACAACTTCGATCTGTGGTAGAAGAATAAAAAGATAGATTGAATTAATTTTGCAAAGTTTGAATTAATTGTCCAGAAGCCAAATCCATAGAAGATGAAACAAATCATCTTGATTGTGGCTTTCCAAGGAAACTATATTAAAAATCAACATTTTTAGGGACAAGGGACATAAGAGGAGGAGAGATAGAAAGTAAATGCAACTTGCCAAACAAGAAGGGAACTAATAGAAGAAAGAGGACTCTTGAAGAAGAAACCTACTTGAATATTAGAGGATGAATGAGATATTGAGTGTCCATGAAGAGTGAAGGTTTTCCCCAAGCCATAGCAATTTGCACGACATTGCTAGTGAGTAAGAATGCACCAAAATTTCTATTGAGAGTGCATAACTCACCCTTTGTAGCAATTTCGTGAGCAAAATAAAATCTCCATTAAATAATGGTTTCTTGTTTGGGTTTCCAGGGTAATCTATTGTCTATGGTGTGTTGATTGCATTTTTACATGCTTTGATTATGCCTTTGTTTAAATCTTATTTGGGCATTGTGTAAACCACAATAAGTTCCAAGTCTGTTTGATGACATAAAGATTGAATGTATTAGAATTCCCTCTTCAATTTGTCTTGACTCTAGCGTTAAAGAAATCAAGCATTGGCTTGCTATGTATCAACCACAATGATGCACACCAATGTTATGTTTGCTGGTACAACACTCATTACTTGATCGTTGTAGTCTTCACCTGCTACAACACTACTATCTATTGATTTGATCATTGGTTGTAGAATGTATGCCAATACAATGATCTTAGTCATGCATTAACATTGCTGGAACTAGTAGCTAATATGCTAATTTGAATTGCTTGAATTCATTTGCTTTGATTTTTGAACGGTCCAAGCTATTATACACTTGCTACAATGATTCTCTCCAAGCCTGAGTTTTAAATTCCTATAGCCATATCTTTGTTTTTTTTAAGTAGAAAACATCACCATTATGAATTTGGGTTGCTACTTGGGTTTATGATGCAGTAACATCCTGGTCATCCTAGGGATGACACTTTGAAGGCAATTACGAAGACGTGACAGAGCTATTACAACATTGATTGGTTGCTGCAAGATGTGAATGAGACATATTGCTGGGAGTAACAACAAGGGTGAAAATCGATTGAATGCTAAGGGCTGCTATAGAATGGACGAGTGTGTGGACGACCACACTGTAGAGGACAATTGTTATAGAAGCAGTTGTGGATGTTACGGCTTAGGAGGAGCGCATTGTTGGAATAAAACTGGAAAGGACGTGCTAGAGATGAAGAGGCGTTCAGGAAAGGACAAATTGGAAGCCGGAAGATGAAAGGGCATGAAAAGCCTTGGGAAATTGAAGTGAACAGTTTCTGGGAAGGATAAAACACAACATCGAAGATATTGATGAGAGAGCTTGGAAAACTGAGAGGAGGAGAGATCACATGATATGAGAGAGAAGTGGTTGAGGTTGCCATGGCCTCTGGCCTAGAAACCCAACACAGATTGTAAGCTCACATATGGCCATTGAGCCATTGTATTGTAACTTGTATGCTGAATAAAATAATCATCGTTGTGGAAGTAATCTTTCTTTGTGTGTATGAATGAATTCCCGTAGGATGTTATGTGCTGTGTTCTTGACATAATTATGTATGAGTTAATGTCTTGCGTGAATGAGTAAATTATGTAGAGAATAATGTTGTATGATATGGCTATGCAGGTGGCACGAATCTGTGTAAGGCCGTGTTGGAAATTGTGGTCTCCCATAGGAAGGATAAGCGCTTTGATTCTACGAGCGTTGAGGATTCTATCTAAGTATAGAAGATGCAAACAAAAAGACGATGCAATGGGAAGCGTTTTGCACATAAGGCGTACTGTAACATGAGACAAATTACTGTCAGAGCTGAGTTGCATCAAGAGGTGAGTCGCGACAGGAGATGAGTTGCAACAAAGGATTATCGTAACAAATATATACTATGGGAGATGAGTTACAACAACAAGGTGTGTGCTACAACAATATGTGAGTTGCAACAAGAGTTGAGTCGCGACTGGAGGTGAGTTGCAACAGACGATGAGTTCCAACAGAAGGTGAGTTGCAATAGAAGACATGTTGCAACAATGAGATGTGTGGTGCAATAGTATGTGAGTTGCAGCGAGTTGCAGTAGAAGGCGAGTTGCAACAGAGGACAACTTGCAACATAAGGCGAGTTGCAGCAAGTGAATATGCAACATATTGGTGATTCTGTAACATATATTGTGGTGCTATAGGTAAGAAAACGTGGATATGAGAGAGAAGAGGTACAACCCTAGGGGTTGTGGCATGATCAAGAGAAAAGAAGGAAAATGTAGCAATGATGAAGAAGCTTTATGGAAGCCGCGATTCTTATTACGCACACATGAAGAAAATATTCTACTGCAAATGTACTCTAATGGGGGGGGGGATGCCCGCTGCATCAATTACTTGGTTAATTAATAGTTGGGTTGATTAGTGGGTTGAAAAACCGTTGTGGAAATCACATACATGACCCCAATTTACAATGTAGCCTCTACGTGGTTTGCAAGGCATTTACCCATAGCCAAGGAAATCTCCATGAAGGCTATCTTCAATGGGCATGCTTATAATTTAAGTGTTGAATTCTATACATTCAATAAATAGAGTTTGAATCTAACGTTAACTGAGTGTGCATATCAAGATGGGACATATTTCACTTGTATCTATGGTTGAGCACTGGTATTGGCAATGGAAGCAAGTAACCCAAGCTTTAAAACCCAAATCTGAGTAGATGTAAATGAATGGCCAATGGAATGGTTGCATAAGTGTTGTGTAGGAACATTTGTTTTGTAGAGTAAACCTCCAATGATTCATTTTTTTACAAATAACAATTGAAAAGGCAAGAGTTCAATGTAATTATGAATGTAGAGACAATTCCATTTTTATTCCGCAAAGCATGCGTGTTGGTGAAATGAGTCAGCGTTAATCCCCTTGTTTATTGATCAAATATGCATCCTCTTGTTGACTTCCTTTTCAACCTCAATGGACATCCTTTCTTATACCTCAACCTGATCCCCATAAATTTTCAAGTATGGATCCAAACTAATAAGCAACTTCACCTTGTTCATTGGCTTGATCAAGATCGACTCACATATGTTTTGGTTCTAAGTTAACGAGAGTATTTATTCTCAACAACATGATTTTTATTTTTTTGGAGTGTTCATGGACATCCTATTCTTTTCTTCCTTTTCAACCTCAATAAGCATCCTCTTGTTGACCTCCTTTTCAACATCAATGGAGATCCTTTCTTAGACTTGAACCTCATCCCCACAACATTTCAAATATGGATCCAAACTTTATTTCCTCTAGACTATGTTAAATCAAACTACATCTCTCTTTGCTTATGCTTCACCTTTGCAAAGTTTCTCAAGTCAGAAAGGAATTATCCCCTTCCCAAAGGATCCCAATTGTGCATTGGTTAATGTCCAATCTACATAACAAGATGTCACCAAGCTTATTGTTTTTTGGTTAATGTCCAATCTACATAACAAGATGTCACCAAGCTTATTGTTTTTTCATTGCTTATATTAACTTAACCATTTTTCACAATACTTCTATACATAAGAGTTTGTATTCTCCACAAATTGTTCCTTTTTCATTATTTGAAATGTGTTCTAATCCATGGAAGAATTCATTATTTAGACTTAATGATCCTTATAACTAATTCCACCTTATCATATATCACAATATATGAGAGATGCAGTGAATAAATAAAAAGGAAGATCAAAGAGTTAAAACATCAAAGAATTAAAACATTATCACATGATATGGTTACATGGGTTCAAGATCCATCAAATCATTAGATGCACGTTTCTGTATGCTCTATCTCGGTGTTGGTTGTTATAATGGACCATGACCAAGACATCCCTTTCCAAACACTCGACCAGGAAAGAGACAATGAGGTTTTTAGATGGAAAAAAAGAATTAGAAGCGTATTGTTTGAAGGAAACTATTGAAACTTTACTCATAGTTTTTTTCTATTTTTGCTTGAAAGAAAGACATGTTCATATTGATGACAATAGTAGGACATTGATATGGTTACTATCTACACAACGAAGATAAGTTGAGAATAATTGATAATTATGAGAATTTCCATTTTTGATGTTTGCGGCATTTGATACCAAAAAGATGCTCAAGATGATGGCTATTGTCCATGTTGAGGTTAGTTGGATGCTTAGGGCACTGAGATTTCAAAATTTTGGGATGTAAACGTTAAAGGGCCATTGCCAAATGTTTCCAAGCTTGTCGTGTGTCCTCTCTACCACTAAACCATGACAAACAATGATGAGTGTTAGAAATATATGTCAATAGATAAAGGTGCCCACCAAATTCCAGCCCTCCTTTTATATATATATATATATATATATATATATATATATATATATGTAAGAATCCTTAAATTAGCTAGAGGAAGAAAGGGATTAAGTTATAGTAGGTGGAGAATTTAAAAATGAGGATGATTGGCAAGTTTAAGTGTCTCATAAAATTTAAAAAAATTTAAAAGGTACACTAGAAAAAGTAAGGATATTACATAATGTATTAATGTTTTATCTTTTTAAAAGGAAGAATGTCTTTAGAAAGAAGGTTTTAACAACTGAAAAATTTTAGGTAAAATAATTTCTTTTTAACTAAGTGATTTTGTTTGATTATTAAATACTTATTATTTTGGAATATTAGCGTGAGTTTGTTAAGCCTTCAACAACCCCCAAGTTTTAGCTTGTTGAGCCTTCAACAATCTCTCAAGTTTTAAGAAAAATTTAGGGTCATTCTTTCTCCTCACGTGTTTGAGTATGCCTTTTTCTTTATGGATTACAATAATCTTGATTCCTCATTGCCTTGCATCTTGATCATTCTTTTAGATTGTTAAGTCAGATGAAATTTGATGTTTTACTTGAATTTAGCTTTCTTTCTTTCCTTCCTTAAGCTTTATTTCTCAATTGACTTGCTGTCCTTCCTTCCTTGAATTTTATTTCTCTTTATTTCTCAATTGACTTGCTGTCCTTCCTTCCTTGAATTTTATTTCTCAATTGACTTGCTGTCCTTCCTTCCTTGAATTTTATTTCTCAATTGAGTTTTGGTTTCTTCCCTTAATTTTTCCTCCTAAATTGGGTTTCATTTATTTGAAGTCTTTTGGCCTTCAATTTCTAGACCATGCCTGATCCTCTAATCGGGCTTCTTCCTATCCTCATTTTTGAAAGTTCTTCCCCGGTCCCAAAATCACTCCGATTTCTAAATCGGGATCACTGGTTATTCATTTTCAAGTGTGAGTTTTCTTTGAGTTCAGATTTGAGACCTTTCTCTTGAATTTTGTTTCAAATCTTGAGTTCTTTAAACTTTAAGCTTTCCTTTTGAATTTTTTCTTGTGAATCTTGAGTCCTTGTTTTAAACTCGATTTCAAACTCCTTCCCTTTCTTTCTCACCTTTTGAGCTTGTCTCCTAACTTTTTGATCAAGCCCAATCCTCAAATCATGCCCCTTCTTTTATTTTTTCTTTCGAAATTCACCCCCTATTTCCAAATCAGGCCTTCCTATTGCCTCTTTATTTCTATTGAACCTTCCCTCTGTTCGAACTTTTAAGCATTTGAGACCTCCGTTCTAACTCTTTGAATTAGTGAAGGGGTCCCTCTGAAATCGTTTTGAACTTGATTTCATAATTGACCTTGATTTCCAAATCAAGGCTTCTCTTCACCAAGTTAGCTTTTTCCATACTCAAATTTCAAGATCTTCCTTGATCACCAAATTGGGGTCTCCTCACCATTAATATAGTTGTTTGAACTCTCATTGAATTCTTGCTCAAACCCTCGAAATGATCCTCTTGAACTTAGAACTTTTTCTTTCAAATTTTAAGTTTTTCCAAATCCCTTGTCCCGATTTGATGATCGACCCCGATTTCCAAATTGGGACCTATCCTCACCTCTTCTCATGGCGCTTTACTTGATTTTGCAGTGGGCCCCGATTGATCAAATTGGGACCTCCCTCTTTGAACTTCTGTACGATTATGTCCCAATTTTGAGATTAGTTTTGATCCTCAAATTGGAACTCTTGACACTTAGCCATTGTGTAAACATTTTTAAGCCTTGTTCTCGAACTTAGCAAAATGGTCAAAAAATTGTTATACCCTAGTTTAATTCAAAAAACCAAAAGACATTTTTTTCGATTGGATTATTGATTTAATGTTAAAAGTTAACACATGTATTCCTATTTTGTACTCTAACATGCAGGAAACTTCTAAAAAATGAATCAAATGGATAAGAAACATACTCAAATAGTTAAAGAAAAGGAAGTTCAAACTGACAAAATAAATTCAAACCACTAGGTCGCACAAGAGTATAATAAGTTTGGACGATTAAGAAAGGAGATGAACCCCTAGGTGGCACAAAAGGATAGCTGAATAGAGAAACTAAATAACCAAGAAGGGAACCAAAATTGTCAAAGAAATTAGACATACCAAAGAAATCGAACCTCTAGGTGGCGAAAAAGACAACTTAACAAATAAACTAAAAAGCTAAGAAGGGAACCATATAGCCAGTGGAGGAGTAAAAATGGTTGACCTCCCTCTCTCTCTTTTGGATAAATAAGATAAATCTAGTAGAAAATATCCTTTTGCTTGTGTGCCTTTGTAGACTATTCTAGGAAATGTTAATGAGGAGAAGCTATTACTAGCCACTTTTTGGAGACTCATTCTAGTGTACATGTGGTGTATGAATACTCCCTTATTTGTTTATGCTGGAGTGATGGTAAGAATTTTACTTTTGATATAAATATTATCATGCAAATGGTGATTTATTCTTATTGTTGTGATTCAATTGATTTCCGATGGTGAATATGAAATGGTTACTTGTTATTAATACAAGGTTAGACTGATTTGATTGCTAGTGATTTCACTATTTTGATCATTATTCCACAACAAACTATTATTTGTTCTAACGGTTGGAATGGTTGTTTATTTCATGTTCATTTTTCATTCCCAAACCCTAGCTGGGAGTTAGATAAGGACAATATTTTTTTGTTAGTTAGACTAGGAATTCATTTAGGACATATAATTTATTCCTTAAAATCATAAAATTAGTGATGGTTGTCGAGACATAATCTAGATGGGTTCCCTATTCCAAATAGTGTAAGATCTAATTGGGACCTTTCATTGAGGAGAACCCCTGATGTTGAAGGTGGGATGTTTCCCCCCATCAATAGAGCCAAAATAACTTACACTGTAAGGTGAATTTAAGAGAGGAAGTGTGTGGGAGAAACATAGGAAGGGTGATCACATAATAAAATTATAAATGTAAAAACATACGCTTTTTGACTTGCAACACATCAATTATATATGTGATTGACAAAAGATCAATGTGTTGTGTACCCACGTGTCTTATTTCAAAGATGAAAGGTGTCAGATAAAATGAGGAGTTGGATGATTTATGTAAGTTTTAAACCTTTGAAGTGAAACAATGCCTACACATTCTTAAGAAAAATAGAAATACCAACAATGGTACACACACAATACATAGAGATTTACCTTGGAAACTCTTAATCAAGAAAAACAACAAACCTTAGAGATACACCTCTATCTTCTTCATTATATTAGCTTCACCACTCACAATACTTAAATAGGTATTCCATGACATCCAAAACCCTAATCCCTTAACCTGAATTAGATTAGAACTCTAATCCACTAACCGGGATTAGATTACAATGAGATGAAAAACCATTGGTTGAAAACTACAAAACAGTCCAAAAGCGGACAAAAAACAACCCAAAGAGCGGAACAAAAACAACCCAAAATTTTTGGTTGGGGGCTCTTGCCCCCAAACCCCAGAAAGGGGGGACCTGGATGACCCCCAGGCCAGTGACACCCCCGACACATACAAATAGAAGGTGGACTCGATATCCATGCAATG
>CBVK0100800038.1:0-10626 GCA_900067695.1 Picea abies
TATTGAGGCTGGAGAGCCTGTGTGTGTATGAGGCTAGTGAGTCGGGATGCAAATAGGACAGTGCGCTTATCCATGTAATTATACTCAGTTATTAATATAATATTACATCACTATCCGCAGACATACTCGAACGAAATGAGATGGGGGGAAACTCCACCGAAAAAGGGAAAATGGGGAGAATATTTTAATAATAATTAAAAAAATTGTAACCTTATGGATATACTATTTATCCTAAGTTTCTGATGGATGGGAATGGGTCACCAATTGGCTTAAAGCTACTTCTAAAGGTGAAAAGTGTCAATTTGAAGGAATGCAATATATATCTTTGGCGTTAATGTATTTTAGGGGGGGTTATTGCATTATTATCCATTATTCAATAAGGATTCATGTTTTTCAAGCTCTCGTGAACAGAAGGGGATCGGACTGTATGAAAATGAAAAATTTGATTATTACCTTATATGCACAAAGAGGCTTCTAAGTATTTGAGGGGATATAATTAGAGTTTAATATCAAGAGATAGATTTGTAGGCCCGTGAGCAATCTCTCTGGGTGAGAGACTAGCTCTTGAGAAGTGGACTATCAGACCAGTAAGCATACTCTCCAGGTGAGAGTTTTGTTTAGAGTTGTTCCCTCGTGCACTGAGCATCAGTTGCAGGGATCAGAGACTTATTATCTGTCATTTTGTTGGTAACCCTAGAAAGGGAAGTGGGGTAGTCAAAGGATTCTTGACTAGAGAAGGGGCACACTTCCATGGGTGTGATAGGTACGTGGGGAATGAGGGATTGTATGATAGTTGCAGCAGTAGGCACCTTGGATAGAGCAATTATGTTGAGAATCGGACCTAAACTTGTAGCTAGGAACCCTTTTTCCTTAGTGGAGTTAAGCCCCATGTTGGGGATGACCGATTGCTAAAATCGTATGAGCAAAAAAGTCTATAGTTGGGAGGAACGTCTAAGTTATGCCCGCAGTTGGTGATTTTCATAAAAGATAAGTGTTCTTAATGTGATTTTCTTGTTTATTGTGTGTTTATTTTTCTATGCTTGATATGGGTTAATTCTTATATGTTTTCACATATAAGTAATTTTTTGTATTCTACTTAATGTTTCTTGCACATGTAAGTATGGTACATATATCATGTATTTGTAGTTTTGGATGAGTATGCCATTTGATGATAGCCTACTTGTTAAGTTAATCTTGAGATTTTGGTTATGAGTCTTCAAGAAGAGGATTGGGTGGCTAGGTGTGCAAGAAAGTAGCTTGTGTAGGCTAGAATTCATGTGTGTGTTTAGGGAAATAGACTCCACGCATAGTGAAATCAGAATTGGCTCATGAAGCCAAGATGGTTGTGCACACGATTGGGTTGTGTGATCAGTAAGCTAGTGCGCACAATTATTGAGTTACTTCCACTTATTAATGTTGTTACTAAATGAGAAAGTTAGTGCACACATATTAGCTCAAGGTTTAGCACACTACTTCAAGTGATACTACACAAACTTGTGTTTAGAATGGAATCTGCACAGTGGATTTTTGGAGTATTATTTCCCAGTAGTATACCGGGGATGTCCCAGTTTGGTTGATTTAGAGCTATATAAGTTGAGGTTGAGTGATGTGGCCCAACTTGGGGTGGCTGGGGATGTTACATTATGGTATCATAGCTCTTGGTTCCATAGTGGACTTGTATGGGCCAGAGATCAACAAGAAGTTGCAGAGTTCCAGTTTCAACATTGATCCCTGCATGAGATGAGTTATACTTAAGACAAAATTCAGACTGGAAAGTGGATGAATTTGGAATTTCAGCATGGCCTTGGTGCACATTAAGTAAGAATGTGTATATGTGCACGCATGAGCTTCAGAAGGAAGGATTCTGACAAGATGGTGTAGTGTTTTCATGAAATTGTCTCATGAAGTCACCTAACAAATCTTGTTGTCTACACATTTTGTAGAATTATCAACGATTAGAGTAGGATAGAGTAAGTGTAGAAGGTTAAAAGCATGGAATATGCGTAGATGAATTATAGTCCTAATGATGAATTCAAATATGCGTATGTCGATTTGGGTGCTAATGGTATAGAATCCAAGGAGGGGTGCATGAACTTGGTAGAAACAATAAAAATACTGCAGAAATATGTCTAGAGCTACAAGATTGATAATGAGAGGCTTATGAGAGACAATGAGTAGCAAGATGACTTCAATGTCAAATCGATGCAAATCTTGGAAAAAATAGTTTATAAAATGGATAAGGAGACATAATCGAGTAGGTCAAGAAGTCGCAGGTCTCATGATGAGAAAAGAAGAGAAGCAAGAAGTGCTAATAGGCATTGAATTCACTCACCAAAGAATTCTTGTAGGAAAATGCACAGTAGTTCGAGTCCATCTCCTGAGAGAAAGCATAAGAGAAGGACTAGAGGGGACGAGCTACAGGGAGAAATGAATAAGATCAATCCTCCTACCTTTGACGGTGAATGCAAAAAGGATGAATATGTAGAGACTTGGTTGTTGGGTATGAGGAAGTACTTCCAACTGCATAACTATTATGTGCATGCAGAAGGGAGAATTTTTATCTATCAATTAAAAGGAAAGGAATCAATGTGGTGGGATCAGTTCATGCAAGTGCAACACATTGATGAAAATAAAGTGACTTGGAGGGAGTTCAAGAGGTATTTCCAAAAGAAATACTTAAATAAGTGGTAATATGACAATAAAATGAAGGATTTCTTTGAACTCAAGCTTGGGAGTATGACGATAAATGAGTATGAAAGAATATTCTTAGAGCTACTAAAATATGTGCCTTTTATCAAGGATGAACAGGTGAAGATTCAAAGGTACCTGAGTGGGTTTCCATTGTTTATTAGTGATAAGATACAATATGATGATCCCAAGACATTGGAATAAACTATAAGGAGAGATAAGTGTCTCTATGATCCTCACAGGGGAAGGTCGAATTTCCAAAAAACTTGGGAAGGTAAGATGAAAAGCAAGGTGGAATAGAGGAAGAAGGGGGATAAGCCATTTTTTTTCAAAAATATTGTTCAAGGACATTCAACCCTCCAGGAGCCCAGAATGTCGGATACTGTGGGAAAAAAATCATGGCAGTAATCTATCCATTGTTGGGGTTGTGGCAGAAATCATATGCGCAGAGATTTCCCGCAAAGAGGTGATAAAGAAAGGACTATGCATAGTGTTTAGAAAGCTATGACAGCTGAGGAAATAGGAAGAAATGTGCCAAGGATTTACATAGCGTTGGATAAAAAGTAAGCTAAGTTTCAGTCGCACATGATCAAGGTGGAAGGTAAGATCAATGACCAACCCATTTCTATTTTATTTGACTCGGGAGCTAGTCATAGTTATTTATATCCTAAGATGGTGGAAAGATTCAAATTGCCGAGAAGAAATCTTGGAAAATTTGGGTTGTTGTAGTTAGCTACAGAAGCAAAAAGGAAAATTAGTGAAATCGTTAAGGAATGTCCAATGGAAATGAATGAACTAAGAAAAAAGGTTGATTTGAATATTATACCTTTGGGCTCGTATGATTTCCTCATTGGTATGGATTGGTTGGACGAGCATCATGTTGTTATAGACTATTATAATAAGGCATTTACTTTCCTATATGAGCAAGGAAATTTGAGAATAGTTCAAGGCATTCCAAGAGCTGTGACTATCAAATAAATTTTATCCTTGCAATTGAAAAAAAGTTACAGGAAAGGATGTCAAGTATTTGTAGCGCACATGAAAGAGGAACCTAAGGATAAAGTGTCAAGTATTGAAGACTTCGCAGTTCTAAAAGAGTTCGATAATGTCTTTAAAGAGATACCGATATTTCCACTGAAAAGAGATATTGACTTCTCTATAAATCTAATGTCAGGAGAATCTCCTATATCCAAGACTTCTTATAGGATGAGTACCCCATAAATGAAGGAGTTGCAGATGCAACTTGAATAACTTCTAAAGAAGGGGTATATACGCCCAAGTGTGTCTCCTTGGGGTGTGCCAGTTTTGTGTGTAAAGAAGAAGGATGGTACGTTGAGACTTTGTATCAATTTCATATAGTTGAACAAGGTAATAGTGAAGAACACGTATCATTTTCCAAGGATAAATGAATTTTTTGATCAACTAAGGGGCACAAGGATATTTTCAAAGAATGATCTCAGATTTGGATATTACCAAGTGAGAATAAAAGACAAGGAAATCATTAAGACTACCTTCAGAACAAGGTATGGTCATTATGAGTTTACAGTGGTGCCATTTTGGTTTTTTAATGCACCAGTTGTCTTCATGTGATGATGAATGGAGTTTTTAGAAGTTATTTAGATAAGTTTGTCATTGTATTTATGGATGACATACTTATTTACTTGAAATATGAAGAAGATCATGAGAAACACTTGAGGATGGTACTAGAGGTATTAAGGGAGCATCATCTTTATACAAATATGAGAAAGTGTTCATTTTATCAGAGACATATTAATTATTTGGGTCATATCATTTCATAAGAAGGAATAGTGTTTGACCCAACAAAGATAAAATCCATTGGGGAATGGCCAACACCAAGAAATTTTGCAGAAGTGATATCCTTTATGGGACTTGCAGGGTACTACAGAAGGTTTATTGAAGGATTCTCAAAGATTGTGCATTCAATTACATATTTTCAAAAGAAAGGTGCACGATTTGAGTGGACTTCATATTGTGCAAGGAGTTTTCAAAACTTGAAGAGTTTGTTAACAAGTGTGCCAATTTTGATAATTGTTGATCAGGATGTAGACTTCGTTGTGTGCATGGATGCATGCAAGGAAGGACTAGGTGGAGTCCTGAGTCAGGATGGATGTGGTGTATTCTACAAATCAAGGAAGTTTAAAGATCATGAAAGGATCTATGTTATGGATGACTTAGAATTGGAAGTCATAGTGCATGCTTTGAAGATGTGGCGGCATGATCTTATGGGTAAAATATTTGAGCTGAGAATAGACCATTTTTGTCTGAAATATATGTTTGGACAAACAATATTAAATTCCATACAAAGTAGGTGGTTAGAATTCCTCAATAAGTATGACTTTGACATAAAGAATATCATAGGAAAAGAAAAAAAAGTGGCTGACGCACTCAGCATGAGACTGCATGAGATGCATGCTACAACCATTAGCATGTACCAGACATATTTGCGTGATGAAGTTTTAGTAGTTTCCAAATCAGATATGCATTATGTGGACATAAAGGAGAATTTACAGCAAGTTATGTCGCAACAGAATTTGGAAGGTTATGACCTAAGAGAGGATGGGATCCCCATGTATAGACATAGAGTCTATGTGTCGAATGATCGGGGGTTGAAAGGCATGATATTGTTAGAGATGCATAAGGTTCCTTATGCTAGACATCCAGGTTACTAGAAGACCACTTTCGTAGTCAAGAAGCAATATTTTTTGTTAGGTATGAAAAAGGAATTTGTTAATTTTATTGTTATATGTCTTGAATTTCATAAGGTCAAGGATGAGCACAGACATCCATCTGGTTTTCTATAGCCTTTTCCCATTCCTAAGTGGAAGTGGGAATTTTTTACCATGGAATTCATAACTAATTTTCCTAGGACTGTTAAGCAATATGATTCTATTATGGTGGTGGTGGAAAAGCTAACTAAACTTTCCCATTTTGTTCCAGTGAAGTAAGCGCACAAGGTAGCTGAAATTGTTGAGATATACATGCGAGAAATTGCTAATCCGCACGATGTACCTAAAATAATTGTGTCTGACAGAGATTCCAAGTTCACCTAAAATGTTTGGAAAGGGATATTTGTTGGACATAATTTTCATTGATGTCAACATGAGAAGTACATAACCAGAAGTCCAAAGCTCTTGAAGAAGAATGAACTGTTGATCACGATAGGATCAATAATCCGATGATGTTTAGAAAGGCTAGCGCATGAAGAAAGACCTGAAGGAAGAACAGAGTGTAGAATATGTAAAGGAAGAACAGAGTGTAGAAGATGTAGTTGGGATCAATGGAAGGATTACACAGTTGATCAAATGCACAGAAATGGTGAGAAGACTCAGCAATCGTCTGATCACTACGAAAAGAATAGTTGTCGTTTGATCAAAAGTTGATCGTGGGATTAAGGGTCGCAAGAGGATCATTACCATCGAAAAGGATGAGAGTTTGACTATCCATATACCCGTCGACCGTGGGATCAAACCCAAGTTCTTGTTGAAGCAATCAAATGATTTTCAAGTAGAAGGAACGTTGGATGATTCGTCAAATGACCATATTAAGTCGTGATCGTCGGATGCGCAAGTGCATGAATCAACAGTCGTTAGATCCAAGAAATATGCACCCACCTTAATACGTCAACGAGAAGTGAGAGTGGTTTTAGGGGGACCCACGCGAAATCACCCCATTCCGGACCCCCCCCCCTTCATTAAAGGCAGAATGGAAAGGGGGGTTTGGAACCCAATCCTAACTATTGATCTAAACTCCTTGATATCCGTCGTCCAAGACTTACGTGTCCAATTCTGGACCCCCCCCTTTCATTAAAGGCAGTATGGAAAAGGGGGTCTGGAATCAAATGTCAACCACAGATCTAGACGCACAAATCCTAGCTTCCTGAATTAGCCTGCTGCTTAGCGGAATGCGCAATTTGAAAAATACCAACAGCCATCCATTACAATGGTTGATTAAGTCTTGGCCATCAGATGAAGGAATGTAAGGATTAAAATAAACCATTGAGTTGTCTTCGTGAAAGAAATGTGAGTCGTTCGATCATTTTGGCGATATCGTCTTCAGGATATTTGACATGTTGTGAGTCTCAAAGACTCGAATGGCTAAATGTCAAAACACCAACAACCGTCCATATCTGTGGGTGATTGAATCACGACCATTGATTCTAAAGCGCTCAAAATGAGCGTTTGGTCTAGCACCTAGTCACTGCAGTTGGTCATATGGTTCCGAGATGTATTCGACAATTTCATGACCGGGAGTTTTGTAATATAGTGGAGTCATGATGACTTGAATGACAAAGTCCTGAAATCCTGTAAGAAACTCATCTTAGTGAGCAATTAAATCCTGACCATTGATTTTAAAAGAAGCGCTCAAGCGCTTGTTTGGTCTAATTGCCTAAGCATGAGGTCACCGTCATTGGTCATATGCTATAAGCATCTTATTATACATCATTATAGTTGGTAAAGACCATGGTCTTATGGAACGGTCATATGTAATGGCTTGAAGGAAGTGCCTCTGAAGTATCTGGTCTCTATGAAACTGACAAAGATCCGTGAACAAATTCAATGGATAAAATTGATCCATGTTGTGATCAATTTATGAAAGGTACTCACGTTAAATAGAATTAAAATATGATTATGGTTAAGTTATCTTAAGAGGTTCTATCCACTAAACATGCAACAATTACGATTAATCAAAGAGGCACGATGGTCAAAGAATGAACCAATACACAGTCATGATTAAAAGAAAATAAATCATGAAAATATGAATAAAGAATAAAAAGAAAAATGATATTAATTAAAGTTTAGATTATCATTTTAAATGAAAAGGTACAATGGTTCAAATAAAGGGACACGATGTTTTATATCTCACACCAGTTTGAAGATTATATAAACAAGAAAAAGTGGTGAGAAGAGGGTGTCTTTGTGGTTCATATTAGAAGATCAAAAACATGAGCAGAGTCCAAGATGAAGAACTGTCTGTTCTAAGGTGCCTGTCAATGTCTTATTGAAGATAAAGAACAGAAGAAGACATAGTAGCGGTTATGAAATCCGGTACTTGATACAAAAGACGATACAAACAAAGGTTGCAGCAAACAAATAGAAGTTACAACAAATGGATACATGAGTCAAATTCAATGAAGAGCATAAGAGATTGAATTGCATTATAAAATAAGGGTGGTTGGGTGGTGCAAGGGCAGGTTGGAGCCTGCAGGGGAGTTGGTGCTTCCTTGTCAGTTGTAGCTGACTAAATAGGGGGTTGTAGCCTCCTACCAGTTGGTGCTGGTGAACTGAAGGAGTTAGTGCTTCCTTGTCAGTTGTAGTTGACTAAACAAGGGGTCGTAGCCTCCTACCAGTTGGTGCTGGTGAACAAGGGTGTGGGTGCATCCTGATCAGTTGGTGCTGATCGAAAAAGAAGAATATCTTCCTTCTATGTAATAGAAAATGAATTTTTGCAGTTAATAGAAAAGTGTTGGTGGTTTTCCCTGTTGGGTTCCACGATAAAATATTGTGTTCATGAGGGTTTGTTGTTCATCATATATTGCTTAATTGAATAATTAATATGTGTGTTTAATATGGACGAAGTTAAAAAGAAAAAGTAGGCAATATTGATTCACCCCCCCCTCTCGGTATTGTTGGATATTCCATCAGAAGTTACTTTATAAAAGAAAGTTGCATGCAAAATAAATAACTCTAAAATTAAATATTAAAGCTACTTACAGTGATTCACTTCTATACTTGAAGTGAAATACAGTTTACAATGGAGCATGAACTTTTTCAAAAAAAGTAACAAAAAGAGAGACTTGAACTCAAGACCTCTTACTTAACAAGGAAACTTTTAATCAAGTGAGTCAGCAAAACATATTGTATTGTTTAGCGGGAGGATTGGAGGTGTTGTTGTTGAAGACGAACTTGGAGAGCATCCTCATAAAAAACTATTTTCACACAAGAAAAAAAGTTTTGCTTAATGATGACAACAAGGTTAGATCTCGGTTAGCTTACCCAGAAAATGCACCTTTTCCTATCTGTTTCTGATTTGCCAAGATCTTATAAGATGCGAGAAAAAGAGCATATGCAGATCTAAAAGAGTATCAACCCGGAAACAAACAATATAAAACCGAAATAATACTCTGCATTTTTTTTTAAAGGGGCGTATTTAGGCTTTATACCTCCAGATCTGACTAAATGGTTGTATCTTGGGCAAACAAAAACCTTTTCGAGTGAAACGAAAAACATTCCTAACTAAAATGAGCACTGCAGACGCAATGGAATAGTCCTCTCAACCCATAAATGTATGAAAATGACAAAAAATAAAGATGAGGCAACTCGACTTCACGATCTCGATCTACAATGGGAGCGGGTCTTCAAACACGCTCTGATACCATGTTTGACAACACATGTATTCCAACAGAGAACGAACACCTTCAGTAACCACTCACACAACCAGATCAAAGATCAACACACCGATGTTTTGATGTGGTAAAACCCCTATGGGGAAACATCCACGACCCCAACCAACGCGGACACTTGGAGCAGTTTATTAATGCAAAAGAAAAAGATTACAAAGAGATTTTCTCACAATCGATCATCAACAAATGACCCTCCATGCTCTTTAAATAGAGATCATGGATCAATCAGGTGCTAAGCCACAGATCAATGTCGTTGTTAATATCAAGGAGAATATGAACCGTCAGATCACTCTATGTCGGGAACATATCGTGGCCGTCAGATTTCCTAACTACAAATGCATATTATTGCATACTTAAGAAACACAATAAGAAACACAATTTTACCTAATGATACATTAGACCAAGTAGATCTTAACTAACTCCTAAGTGTCTAAATATCCTAACATCCCCCCTTAAGAACAACTTGGGATAGGATTGAGGGATTTAAAATAGTGACACAATATGATAAGGAAGGAGTCATTAGAGCCTATCCCCCCTTAATGACAACTTCCTAAACTCCTAACATAGATCGAAGTTTGGAAAACTTTGCTTCTGTAAGAGACTTTGCAAAAATGTATGCAACTTGATCTTCTATAGGGAAAAGAGCACTTCAATAACTTGATCATGAATGAGCTTTCTGATGAAGTGCATGTGTAGCTCGATGTGTTTGTTGCGCTGATGTTGAACTGGGTATTTGGCGAGCTTGATGGCACTCTGATTTTCGCCCCAAAGGTTGGTTGGATGTTGCTGCTAGAATCCAAACTCTGAAAGGATTTGTCGAAGCCACAAGGCTTCCTGACTTGCATTTACCATTGCTTGGTTGATCCGTAGGATCTTTTAATGACTATGGTTGAGTTTTAATTTTGCATGCGTTAATTAACCATTTGAGAAAACTTAGTGAAAGAATGAGGAAAGAAGAGGAATTATGACAGCCATATACACATTTGCAGATCTGAAATGAAATAATAGACAACAAACCATAACACACAGATTGATAACGGAGTTCGACACAACTTTGCCTACGTCTACGGGCCTTTATCTCTGTGGGGGAGGCTTCTTTATTTTTGTTCAAAAAGATCAAAAGTACATCGCTACAATTCAAAATGGATACAAGACTGATCTGGTCATGTTCGTCCAGATCTCAAGAACCCTGCAAAGAAAACGGCACGCAAAACGGACGCCCGAAGCTCCCAGAAATGGACCGACAACGTCTGCTCCTCAATATCTTCCCTGCATAAAAATGGCTTTGGCTTGGCTTCTCCTCAGCATAACTCTGCTCTGACTGCCCTTGACTGTCCTCCATGGCCTTAAACAGGCCTGGTTTATATAGCTTTGAAGTTGGTTGTTCATCTCCAACTTCCTCCCAAAATTTGGGCTCCAAAAATGCCCAATATCTCCCAAAAATGGAGAAAATGCATTAAAATCAGGCATATAATCTTTGAAAAATCCAAAAACTATATAATAAAACCACTTTTGAA
>CBVK0100800039.1:0-10626 GCA_900067695.1 Picea abies
CTTCCAATGGCCCTTTGCTTCAACACACACACCTTTGCTCCAATGCTTTTTATGAAGAGAATTCATAACCTGACTTGGAGAGCTAAAGCAAAGCTATCACAAGTACAATCTTCAATAGAATTCTTCATGCATAAGCCAACCTAGTCTTTCCCATGAGTGATCCCTCTTTATATAGGGTGAAAGAGGAATGGATGAGGAGATAGGATGATCCAACTAAATCAGATAAGCAAGTAAGATCCAAACCGATCAGAGGCCACCTCATATTCTAGAATATTCCCTTCTAGAACGTTCATGAATTTCACCTTTTTCTCTTGTTTGAGGATCATCACACCCTATGCATAGGAACCATGCGACAATGCTACAGTCTAGTTTTGGTGCATCATGCGACAATCGAGCATCGTCACACCCCAAGCATTGAGAAGGGTGCGACAATCTCCTTTGATATGGTTTTTAAGGAAAGAAGGATGATTCACTTCTTCATGGAGAAAGTCTCATTTTAGTATCTTCAGGGAACATAGAAGTGAGTTATGCATATATCGTCAGTTGATCATAGAGGTGACCAAAATAATTTTTAACAACAGTAATATGAAAGGCTCATTTAAAACATTCTCGACAATCCTAGGATTGATTCTTGGAATTTCCTCATACGACCAAGAAAAAATGTTGTGATACTCTTTGAAGAGAGAAATTAAAATTTTGTTAAAATTCCTCCTACCCAACACCCAACAATTAATTCTGAATAAATCACTTATTGAATTAAAGAACAACTAAGGAATCAACTAAACATGCAGTGGAATCATAAATAAGTAAACCAAATCAAGAACATATAAACACCAATATTTTTTGGTAGATACCCTTGGAAAAACCCTAAACAGAAAACTAGTGATTATAATGATTTTATTATGCTAAAATTAGGGCTCTCGTAATAAGGATAATGGACCACTTAGAGAAGTACAACTACAGAAAAACTTGGCAAAGTTTGACCTACTGTACAACCCCAAACTACATGATTTTCGAGATGTACATGCCTTTCCTTCAACAAAACCACGTATGTACGTGATTTTCTCCACTAAAACCCGTGTACATGTACGAAAGGAATGTATGATAAGATCCATATGAAGCAACACTCTCCCATGGATTCCTCTGACTGAAACCCACCTAAGTGATCCTCTATTCTCTCTTCTCCTTGATCTAATATCTATATGGAAGTCCTTCTCCACCTATCCAAGATATTGAATCATGATCCTTCATGATCCAATACTATGAGTGAAGTCTCTTCCTCCTTCACCATAGCCTTGCTTTTATAATCGTGAGTTGTAATCTATTTCTAATCTCCAAAGTGATTGACAGTTGAGATTACTTCTCACTCTCACTTGAGATTTAGAAACATGCTAATTAATTTTAGCACTTTACTTAAATAAATCAATTAACTAATTACATAACTAATTAATAAAATAAATTTAATTTAATAATTCCTTTAATCAAAGTAGATCCAAGAGTATAAGGCTTTTAACGATTTCCACATTTCTAGACACATAGATATGTGCGAAAATACATGTTCGATGCTACCACTAGCATTGATACTCACTCTTAGAGAGGAAGGTATTCTGAACCACTCCAAGTATGTCTCTGAAGAATACAAACTTCCCTTTCTCCAAGGGGTTGGTCAAAATATTTGCAACATTATCATTTGTGGAAATATAATGAATCTTCACTGCTCCCTTTTGGATCCTATCTCGAATGAAGTGACATCTTATCTCTATATGTTTGAACCTGTCATGGAATACTGAATTCTCTGAGAGTTTGATACAACTCTAATTATCACATTATATTTTCGTAGGATCCAACTCTTAATCAAATAAACATGTAAGCAATTTGTGAAGCCAAATGGATTCACAACTAGCCATACTCACTGCCATATACTCTGCCTCTGCTAAAATGAGTGCTACATGAGTCTACTTCTTGCTGAACCAAGTAATCCCTGTTGATCCCAAGCTAAAGCAACACCATGAGGTGCTCTTTCTTTCTACTGCATTACCTACCCAATCTGAGTCTATATATCCCTACAAATCCACTACATTGCCTCCAAGATACCTTGATCCATAATCCATTGTACCTCTCAAGTACCTAAGCACATGTTTCACTGTGATCCAATGCACCAGCCTTAGATGCACCATGGGCTGAGTCAAGGTGTTCACACCAAAATAAATATATGTCCTGGTGTTGACCAAATACATAGAGGACCCTATCAACTTCCTATATATATTTGGATCCACTAACTCTGAATCTGAAGTAATCACCTTCTTCATATTGGTAATCATAGGTGTAGTCATCGGTGTACATTACTGCATCCTAAATATCCTCAATATCTCTACTGCATACTTCCCTTGTCCAAGGAATATCTCTCCCGATACCTTCCATACCTCTAATCCCAAGAAATAATGCACCAAGACAATGTCTTTCATCTCAAACTCACTCTCTAAATCCACGTTTCACCCTACAATAAGCTCCCTACACCTATGAGAAATAAATCATCAACATATATAACCAATATGGGTCGATTTGAACCAACAAGTATGAAGTACAAGTTATGATCCACCTCACTCTTGGTAAATCCCATAATCCATTAATCCTAGAATACCATGCCATGGGTTCTTGTTTGAGTCCTTACAAGGTTTTCTTGAGCCTAAACACATGAGAATCCCTCCCATGTACCTCAAAGACCCAAGATTTATTTATGTGTACTTCTTCCTCAATGATCTCCTCGTAGTCCACTCCATTTTTCTAAGAGATCCCTCTTGCCATAAACCTCGCTTTGAAATTTTTGATGCTACCATATGAAACATTCTTGATCTTGTATATCCATATGGAACTCACAACTAACTTCCCCTTTGGTATTGACACTATGTTCCAAAAATCATTCCTCATAATAGAGGTGTAATCTACCATGGCATCCCTCCATACCTACTGATCTACTACTTCCTCAAAACTGGAAGGCTCAACATCAATGACGCTACTCATAAGTGCCATATAGTTCAAAAACTTCTTCAGAGGCCTACACTCTTTGATCGCATTCCTAGGAGCCTCACCAAAATCCCTCAATTCCTGTAATATCCACCTAGGTCTTCTGACAGGATTGGAACGGGATAACTCCCCCTCCCCACCTGAAGTCTAAATTGTTGACTGTTGGTCATCCTTTGGAGCCTACTGCTCCTTGTACAATGTCACTACTGATGAATCCTAAGTACTCCTAGATGCCAAATTCTCCTTGAAATTAACATCTCTACTCACAATTGTCTTCCTCTACATTGGAATGAATATCCTATAAGCCTTTGAGGTCTTGTTGTACCCAAAAAATATACCCTTTGGTCCTGAAGGCTCCAACTTCATCCTCTTCTCCATAGGAACATGGACGTAAAATAAACAACCAAATATCCTCAAATGACCAATCTATGTCTTCAATCCCGAGAATTCCTCCTTTGGACTCTTGTTCTACACATATATTTCTGTGTTACCTGCCTCTTCCCACAAAAACATAAGAAAATCCTGATCATGTATCATATCCCTAACAAAACCGATTATGGACTGATTCTTTTTATCTACAACCCCATTCTTCTGAGGGTTGTATGAGACTATCAGCTCCCTCTTGATCACTTCCTCACAAAAATACTTGAAGTCATTGGAGGTGTACTCTCCCTAGTTATTCAACCTCAAGACCTTTATATTCTTGCATGTCTAGTTATCTACCTTAGATCCAAACTCCTGAAACTGACTGAATACCTCATCCTTGGTATTCATAAAGAAGATCCAAATTTTCTTGGAAAAATCATCAATAAACATCACATAGTATGATGACATTTTTAATGATGATACTGACATTTTCCCACTCAAATATGAATGGATAAGATCTAATATCCTCTTGGATCCACTCTCGCTGCTACAAAAAGAATCCTTTGAATTTTTTCCAAGTGCACACCCTTTGAACACTCCCTACTTCTCAATACTGAACTCTGGAAGACCTGTAATAATCCCCCTTAGAATCGACAATTCTCTGTAGTGTATGCATCCCAAAATTCTATGCCACAACTCACATAGGTTGTCATTGTTGTGTACCAAATCCTAAACAAGATTTCATTGTAACTTGTATAAATTTCCTTATCTAACCCCCATGACCATTGCACTATCCAGGATATCTTTCTATGGACGTATGAGTGCTTTCCCTCTTTAAAAAGTAATAAAAAAACCCCTGTCCTCCATAGCTAAGATTGAAAGATTTTTTTTCTTAAAACATGTTACTTAAATCACATCTCGGGAATCTAACAAACCTCATGATTCAATATGGAATGTAATTGTTCCCTCTCTCTTCATTGCATACTTGGCATCATCACCAAGATGCACATGAAGATATGGGTACCTCTTTGTCAAACTTCTGAATAACTCCCATACTTTTGTCATATGATGAGATGCACCACTTTCCAAGAACCATGCACTCCTCATCGCTTTGTTGGTGGAAAGGAAAGAAACCAATGAGCAATCCTTCTCAAAATTTGCTACAAAATCATCAAGTTGCGTCTCTACTGATTTTGTTGTTTGCGTCTTTCCATTACCCTTCTTTTTCTATGGACAATGAGATGCATATTGTCTATTCTTATGACATGAGAAGAACTTGTTTTTACTCAAGTCATTTTTCTTCCCCAGCTGTGATGATCCTCCATCACTATTACCCTTCTTGCTAGAACTCTTTCCTTTTCCCTTATTTGTCTTACTGAAAAGAGTCAATTTATCCTCACTACCTCCTTGCTTTCTTCTCTTATAATCCTCCTAAGTTTCTTCCTGTATGAAATCATCCCAAATTATTTGCCAATATGGGAGATGTTCTTGAGCACAAACTCCCATGATAAATGGTTCCCGTGACTTGGGAAGAGAATTTAATGCCACATTCATGAGCTCTACACCCTCCATTTTCTCCCCTATGGCTGCAAGTTGATTACGCACTTGTGTGATCCTCATGAGATAGCTGGTAATGTTATCATATCTAGACACCTACACTGATTTGAGTTTATTCCTTAATACCATCTTCCTATTCATGTTTCTGCTCTAGAATAACCCTACCAAGTAATCAAACATCTCTTTTATCGTCTTCTTCTCGGATAAGTGAGGAGTTAGATGATCCTTCACTGAATCCAATATGACCCTTTGTTCTTTGATCTCCTTCTTGTTGTGAGCTTCCAAAGCTACTGGATCTGTTGATGGAGTAACAAAATTGTCCACTAAATCCCAAAGGTCATACTCCTTAAAAACCAAAGTTACTCTTTCTTTCCAAGAGAGGAAATCAGATGCTCCATCCAATATGTATTCAAATATTAACGATGTTTTTTCCATACCGAAGACCTGATAAAAAACCATGGAAATAACCTGCTGCTAAAAAATACCCTTGTATCGACCAGTATAAACTTGTACCCAAATGTCACCACTAGATCCCACGTATGTATGCGACTGTGATCACTGAAACCTACGTATGTACATGACTATGACCAATGTGACCCATGTATACGTGAGCATGCTCAAATCCTCCCACATATGTTCATGACTATTCTTTCTGTGACATGCATACACCTCAGTAAACCTGAAAAAAAATTAGTTCTACCTTAGTATGATTGTTTCCTTGAAACCCGTCGTTCGATTACTACCTGCTAGTTATGTATTTTCTATGGATATGAGATCTAGTTTCCCCTTAGATCACCTACTCTAATACCATGTTGAAATTTCTCCTACCCAACACCTAGAAGTTAATTCCAAATAAATAACTTATTGAATTAAAGAAAAATTGAGTAATCAACTATACATGTAGCAAAAGTATAAACAAGGAAACCAAATCAAGCACACATAAACACCAATATTTTTGGGTAGATATCCTTGGAAAAACCCCGGAGGGGAAACTACTTCCAAGGATAATTTTATTATTCTAAAATCAGGGCTCCCATAAGAGGGATAATGGCCCACTGAGAGAAGTACAACTATAGAAAAATTTGGAAAAGTATGACCCGTTGTACGACCAAGAACTACATGCTTTTCAAGGTGTACACGCCTTTCCTTTAGAAAACCCACATATATACATACTTGTATCCACTAAAACTCATGTACATGTATGTAAGGACTATATGGAAATATCTGTATGACATAACACTCTCCCATGGCTTCCTCTGATTGAAACTCACCTACATGATCCTTTGTTCTCTCTTCTCGTTGACCTCATCTCTAGATGGAATTCCTTCTCCACCTATCCAAGATATTGAATCATAGTCCTTCGTGATCCAATACTTAGTGTCAATTCACTTCCTCCCTAACCCTAGCCTTGCTTTTATAATCGTGATTTATAATCTATTTCTAATATCCAAAGTGATTGATGGTTGAGATTACTTCTCACACTCACTTGAAATTTAGAAACATGCTAATTTCTTTTAGCACTTTCCTTAAATAACTCAATTAACTAATTACATAATTAATTAACAAAATAAATTTAATTTAATAATTCCTTTAATTAAAGTAAATCCAAGAGTAGAAGTATTTTCATGATTTCCACATGTCTAGACACATATACCTATGCATAAATACTTGTTTGATGCTACCACTAGCATCAACAAATTTGAATTTCTTCAAGAGATCAATCTATTCCCATTAAACATTCTATAAAACATAAAGTTTATTATAAATGTTGATCTATATGGTTTTCTAAATGTTCACCATATTTCCCTTCACATACACATTATATGTGAAGAGGGGACTTTCATATTAATCAAAATGTCCAAGCAAGATAATACCCTTTTCTCCAATTTACATTATGTTCGAATCTAGAAGAAAATATTATCAATGATGCATGTCTTCCCAAGGTCTCTTGGAACAAGTCATGGATTCCAAAATGAAATCATCTAATGGAAATACCAATCCAAGAAATACCACACACTAGGAGAATTGAAGGACCATATGTGTGAGTTACACTGATCACATTCCCCCAAAGATGAATGGTTGTGATCAGTATCTGTAGAGGTCAATTGAATGGCTTGGTAAGAAATATCAATTGAATAAAAATTCATTTCCATCCCTATATATATCCATTACCCTCCACCAAATCAAAGGGATATGGAACTACCCATGGATATTCAAACTGAGATGTTTTGAATGAGTGCTATATAACCGCGGAGTTTGCAGTGATGTATGAAATCACATACACATGACTGGAATCAATATAGGAAATGGGTGGCAGGATATTAAAATTTCCCATCAAATAAGGGTACATCCCAACACCCACATTTTCATATTCCCTTGTGGAATTTCCCACCAATGAAAAATTCGATCCCACAGATGAAGATAAATCAAGTTGAAAATAAGACAACTAGTCAATTATGATAATATTTCCCTGATGGGGAATGAAATGATTCAAAATATCAAAGATAATACAAATATCATTGCATATGTCTAGATATTTCTTAAGAATATATTTTAATCTAGTAGAGAATCAACAACCTCAACCTCTATAGCAATAATCCCCCCCCCTAGTCTCAACCAGGAAGGAAGGGACACTCCCATGAGGTATAAAAACATGCTCGTCAACTGATTTTATTATGGAAAATGAGGAACAATATCAAGAGAGCCTAGGGATATCCAAAATGATAAGGACATCATGCACATCAAATATCCTTCATCTACTACATGTTGAAATTGAAATTTTAATGGGGGAGTGTTACACATCAAAATTACTCACTTCGATGATGTCTCATTGTCATTACCGCAAGTGTCGCAAAAAGAATACTGTCATCTTTTTGTGTTGCATCATTAATGACATCATAAGAAAACTTGAGATACTCTCTAAGACTGGTTAAAATAAGGAAATGTATTATTTGGAGAAGAGTACAAACTTTTACCTTGATAAATTACCATCACTAAAGAATTTTTGGAGATCGACGCTCCCCTTCCTACTTGCAAGGAGAGCTAGCGTTGATTTCCCTCTTAGAAGGGAGTGTTGCAATGCCCTGTGGCCCACTTTGAGGGAGTGCCGAGATGTTGAGAAAATCATGGGACAAATCCCCCTTATCTCTGAAGTCAGTTGAGAAATATCCAAGTCATTTTGGCTCGAATCCAAGACCAAAGATGGATCTAAGGGGAGTTCCACAACTGATGGAGTAATATCCTCAACTTATCCCAAGAATATCTAAGGTGGTTAATCCTATCAAATCCTATATAAGGAGGCATCCTCATGGTGAAAGGGAGAGAATAATCAGTGAAAAGTATTGTCATTTTGATTGTGGATCATTCAAGCAAGGGCCTGGACGAGGAGGACTTGGAGAGACTGCTGTGACTTCATCAATGGTTTGTAAGTATCTCTTTTGAGTTCTCATTAATATATATGTGCTTGGCCTATTTCCTTCAATTTTGTGTACATTTACATGAGCTTGTCTTTTGGATAAACATATTTAAACTAATCATGGTAGAATAGGAAGTATGCTTTGTCTTCATGGTTTATTGGATTGTGGGACTTGTTGAAAGGCTTGAGGATCAAAGCTCAACTTGGACTGAGTGAGGAAAAACATCGTAAAAAGGTACTCATAATCTCTTCCTCTTCTCTATTGAATATTTTATTTATTTTTAAAGGAATGTCAGTGATCAAAGTTATCAATTTTATGTCTTGGTCATAGGGGTCTAAGATCCAAAATGGAATTTACCTATCCGCAGGGGGATTTTCCTACATCAGGGAGTCATGATTTGAAATTGTTTGGATAAAATGTTATTAGGTGATAATTAGAGGGATTGAAAGTTCCAGTGGCTGTTATATTTTTGAATCTAAAGGAATTTAACCTTCATAGTGTAGATTTCAATTTTGTTTATTAGATCTATTGTGAAAAATTGTTCTAGTGGAATATCCATAGCAGTTTATAGATCATTGAGCTCTTCATGCCTTAGCCAAGATGAAAAATCCATAATATGTACATCCCCTACATATGGATTATGATTCCATTTGTAAGGGTGAGAAATGAAAAGATTATGTAAATAAAATTTACATAACCTATCCTTTCCTTCTATGTTGAAATCTTGGCAAGTTTCCAAAAAGTACTTAGGAGTCTCAATGTAGTATTTGACCTACTGATCTATGCTTGATATTTGGTTTTTGTACCATTGTTCCCTAGGGAACAACGTGTGCACCCTGACTAGTTACTTGAATTCTAACCTTTCCTGAGATAGCTTGTCCATACTTTCCAAATATGCCCCCATAAATTTTATCTTCTCATCCTTAGCAATGAGCTCTTTCTTGGATTCATCCATCTCCTTTCTCAATTTATGATTTTATGTTATTTATTTATTGTTGTGTTATGTCTCTTGTATTCTAATGTTCTTTAATTTATCTTGAAAATGTTGAAGTTGCTACTCTAAATATACCGTGTTGACCTCTTTATGTTTCCATTTGCTACTTTTTTACATTATTTTCCATTTAATGGATTCTATTTTAATCTTTTCCATTTTCAACAAGGTATAATGTATAAGGTTTTCTATTGGTGTCCTACTTTTTGATGTCTCTTCTACTTGTGGTGGATTTTCTTTTTTTGGTTTCATTTGTTTTCGTAGTGAATTCTCCCCTTCTTGAGATGTTTCCTATTCTCCCTATGGATCCTCTGGGCTAGAGTAATCCTCAATATTGATTGGGGTAGACAAGGGAGTTATAAGTTTTGGACTTCTTTGTGTCAGACCCTTCTTCTTTCTATAGGACTATCTCCTCCTTTGTTGAGTAGGTTTTGTGATTTTAATAATTAGGGGTATTGTTGGTGGTGTCCTAAGTTTTATTAAGGTATCAACCACTTCTTTTTCTTCTTTCTCTATATCTACCTTATTTTTCTTTCTTTTATGTTTAGAGGACACTAGCATGCTGGTTTTCTTTGTTTTCTTTTCCATTCCTCTTCTTCTTGGCTCCACTTCCTCATGGCCTATTGTACCTATAAGAAATCCTATCTATCCATGTCCACAAAATCTTCCCAAGAAAATATATATCTCATATTTCCCAAAGTGTTTGACACTATTCATTTGATGAGGCCATGGTGGGATAGTGTGTCCTATTCCCCCACTTTGACCTTGATTCTCATTTACTTCAAGGATTGGAGTAAGAAACATGGTATGCTAAGGTTGTTTTGTAATACTCTAGATATAAAATAGTATGCTGAACATAAATAATTATCTATAAATGGAAGATAAACAACGATATAACTAGAACAACACCACAATAATACCAAAGTAATACCAGAATAACACCAGAAAGAGCACTTTGATTACCGAGAGCAATGTTCACTTTCCTCTCCAAGGGGGAAAACTCTAGCAGATCACATCTCTATTACAATAATATCCAAGACAAAAATTCTCATACCCTCTACTCCTATTTATACTAAATATGTCTATCAAAAAAACAATCTAGAGGAAGATCCTTCTAGAAGCGGAAGTTTCTATTAGGTCTTCTTACATTTGAATTATTCTTCCTTATTGCTAGGAATTATTAATATTGACCTTTATTACATGGAAATATATTATTCTACCTATGTGAGGGGTTAGGTCCCTAACATGTACTCCCCCTTAAAAACAACCTTG
>CBVK0100800040.1:0-10626 GCA_900067695.1 Picea abies
CAATGGGGATTTAATCCAATAACAAAATAATAAGAATGCTCTTCACAATTACATTATTTCAACATTGTAGAGGCTAGTAGAAAATATCCAACATGACTCACAGAGGTTGGCGATGGATCCTCAACATGACTAGCAGAGGTTGGTGATGTATGTGCAATGCAACTAGCAGTGACCAGACATGTGCCTCCAGCATGACTTGCAGCGACTGGTTGTAGGTCTTCAACATGACTCGCAGAGGTTGTCGGCCAATCTCCAACATGAATAGAAGAGGTTGGTGATATAATGTCAGTATGACATGAAATGACTAGACTTGTGCCCCCAGCATGACTTGCAATGGCTAGGTGCAGGTCTTCAACATGACTTGCAGAGGTTTTCAACCAATATCTAACATGACTAGTAGAGGTTGGTGATATAATGACAGTATGACACATAGTGACTAGACTTGTGGTGGTGGTGAATTGCAGCATTTGATGCCAAGGTCCAGGGAAATATTGATTTTGATAAATTGCAGGCCAAGAATGGTTATGGTATATACCATGGACCTGCTCAATAGGATAGTATCCTCCTCCATATTGATTCATAACAGGTTGTAAGGGTATCGAAGCTGCTTGCTAAGAGAAAGTGGCATGGCAAGGGTTACTCATGTGGGGATATATGTTTCCCCTAGATGAAGGAACTTCGTAAAGGGGGTTTCCCATACTATAAAAATAACTTCCCCCTGATGAAACACTAGGGGACAGATGGAAGTCTGCCATGGGAAAAGTGTTTGTAGGAATCATCACAGTGGAAGAAGGATAGGGGGATGGAGTGTAATAAGTCGAATGACCACCCATTTGAGAACTTGCTTCTTGCAAAGTGTATTTGTAGGAAGGAAGATTCCAACCTCCTACCGTAAGAGGTGTTTGAGGGATATGACTCCTGTTGACACTCAGAATTGAGATGGGTTGTAGCAAATCAATCCTGAGGCAACCTTGAACCACTTTGGATTAGAAGCTGCCCTCTTCCAACCCGAGAGGGATCTCTCGAAAAATGTCACAAAAATAAATTGAAGTAAGCATGAAATGCTGGGAAGATTTATGGGTAAATTATGGTCTTGGATTTGTGGGGTTTGGGGGTTAAACTAGGGAAAAGGTCCATTGGGCATGGATTCAAATGAAAAACCGAAGAAAAGAGACAATAGAAAAGATTAAATAATTCGTGAAAAGTGAGGCAAAGTAAGTCTATATTCCAGCATTTTGATTAATCATGATGCGGTAGTGGAAAGAAAAAGGAAAGGCCGACGTAGCAAAGGATACATGCAGAGTTCTGAAAATTCAGATTGGTCTTACACAGCTGATAGCTGGTGCAGAGGAAAGGTAATAAACAATTGCAGAAAACCCAAATCCTTTCATTATAGTAGTGGTCGTACTAAAGTATAACGAAGCACATCGGTTAAAAGAAAACAAAATGTAATGCAATCATAATGGGTTAAGGAAGACATAAAGCTATGGTAAGACGATTACAATTGTGAGTAAGGAACACATAAATGAAATCCAAATAGTTTTAACACAGCTAAAAGAGAAGGAAAACATGTTGAAAGAAATCGACCGTGATGAATCTCACAGTCGCAAATAACAGATCTTCTTTATTACTCCAATCTGGTTTACAAGAAACTCAGTCATTACAATCAAACTCTCTTGTCAGAGATTTTTCTCCCAGTCTTGCACTCATGTGCCTCCCCCTCTAGCTATTACCTCTTCCTTCTTTTAAAAGAGAAGAATCTAAAACAAAAATCTTAGTTTACCAGGAATTGGAAACAATTTGTCTTCTAGACTCTGCGGCTGCCAGATGCTTCATTGAACTATTATCAGTCTTTTGACAAGTGGGGTGTTCTCTTAGTATTAGCCATGTGTTTGATTCTAATAAATAATAAAAATATGAACGCATCAATTGTTTGAAATAGATAAGATGGTATCGAATCATTGGACATCTAGCTCGTTGTTGTTTTCCTTTTCTGCAAGACCTCCTTATCCCCTTGGGAGCTTGAACAAGAGAAAATACAAAAGTCGTATCCATAGAAGTTGATACATTCGAGACTATGTCAAAATGTTTTGTAAGTGCCATCAAAAGATGCATCATCACCAGTAAGAAGGAAGAAATAGATGTTTCACTAGTATGATAATCTAACAGTTGATGATATGAGTTTAAAATCAATGGCGAGGAGCCTCTCTGCTAAAAACTTGAACCATAGAGAAACTTCGTATCAAACACTGCCCTGTAATCTTTGTTTACCATAGCAGATGATGATGATGATGATACTACTCCAACAGCTCTCTGCAATAGGATTTCCCAGGTATCTCCAGCACATGGATATGCTTCCAGTCCCTTTGACTTGAGTTGAGACATAGCTTTTGCCTCCTACCTTGGCATCAGAAACAAGTTTGGAAAGACCAAAATCTGCTACCTTGGCAGTCAGATTCATGTCTAGCAATATGTTGGCTGTTTTGATGTCTCTGTGGATTATGGGTGGATCTGCAAGCTCATGAAGATATGCCAATCCCTGAGCAGACCCCAAGGCTATATGAACTCTTTTTCTCCAGTCCAGTCGAATATCCGTTTTACTAGAGAGACTTTCTCCAAGAGTTCCATTTGGGATGAACTCGTAAACGAGCATCTGTTCTTCTTGTTCATAGCAAAAACCAATGAGTCCCACCAGGTTCTTATGGTGAACCCAAGACAGGAGCTCGACCTCATTTTTTGAATTCGGATCCACCCATCGACATTTGTTTATCCCTTTTAATGGCCACCATTTCACCTCCATCTAGCATTTCTTTGTACACCTTGCCATATCCTCCTGTCCCGCTTTCATTACTATCAGAGAAATTATTTGTAACCTTCTTTATTTCAGTGAAGGAAAACCATCTGGCACCTTTTAGTTTAGGAGCACCTCCACCATCCTGACCATTCGTTCCCCATGATGCGAATGGTCTGTGGATTTCAATGGCTAGATCAACTCTTTTCTTTTGCTTCAAAGCATAAAAGGCTATTACTACAGTAGCAAGATCCAGCACTGTTCCTGCGACGGCTATGCCGGCAATTGCAGCCATGCTCATTTTATTCGATTTTCAATTTTGATAATGGTATGAACTTTGCAGGAAAAGATAGGGCTTGAATTCTCCAGGAGGCGTATGAATTGGTTGAGGAGGGAGCCAAACGGGGATGGCCTTCTGACACAAGACAGGTGTTGTTGTTGTCGCTGTCATTTCTGTTACGTGTACTGGAAGATGATGATCGCTGGCACTGGCATTCGCACTGACACTGTCCATCTGGATTTGCATTTTCTGCTCTCAGAAGACAAATGGGGTATATCCATCCGGGCATCTCACTTGTACAGTCCCATTTGCTGTTGAATCCGTGAATATTGTATCCGTAGTGCCCTGCCCTTCATTTCTAGGGAATCATGCAGCTACAAACACGTCCACCCTGTCAAGATAGGGTTTCACCTCCAACGGTCTCCCCCGAAATTTTGGCCGAATTGTCAGTCTGCATAGAATGTTTGCAATCCGTTATCGAATCCATCATGTCATCATTGAACCCATATCCTTGCTAATCTGGGAGAACCTTATTACTTTACCACAATGCAGGTATGTTGCATGCTAGCATACTCGCCAAACATTCACACTGCCTTTCCAGAGTTGATCACCATCGTTTTGCGCCAAAAACCATACCATTGCTTACTAACTCATCGTAAATATGATGCACAGCCCTCTCGTCGACTTCTACATGTTCAACCCACGTAACCTTGGAATAACCATTGGGTATCTAAATCATACACCAAGCTTTGCGAAGCCATAATGAAATTAGATTTTAAAAAACAACATCAAATGCAGGGTTAAAAACGGATACACATCAAGATCATCGTTTTGTCAATGGTATTTGCTATTGCTGTTGTAGGAGAATAAAAGAATAAGTTCTTTTGGCATCCAACGAGGGGACTAGAGACATGCCTGTTTCACTATTGGATTTCCTCAAGGATTCATGGCATTTTAAGCAATTCTCTTCTTTTTCCTCCATTTCTTATGTATCTGATATGCATTTAAGTTCATTTCCATAACAAATATTTTTAAGATTTATGTGAGATGGCTATAGAAAGGATGTGTCTCTATTTCCATCAGGGTAAAAATCTTGTATCTGAGTCTTCTGTAGACTTAAGCTTCTTCCTTCTTTTTTGGCGAAACAGAAGTGTTGCGGACTATTTGGCAACCCACTGGAAAGTCTGATGGCTCCTCTTGCATAATCATTCGTCTTGAGAAATGAATTTCCATCATTGCCAATGCCAGAATGAAACTTATCCACTGTTTGAAAGTGATCCTTAATCCTCGATAGCTCTGGACTGTCATCTTCTTGGAGGTCTGGTCTGCCACTTCCACTGCTAGTGCAAAGGTTTGTTAATTCAAAACTAGTTCTCAGTGCATCTTCATAGACAAGTTTATCAACAATCCCTCCCAATGAACCACTACAATCATCTTCTGTCTTTAACTTGGAAGCACCACCAATGTCCTCTCTAACGTCAATTGTCTCCAGTTCAACGATTCCACCCTCTATTTCAGTAACTTGCAAATTATTTTGATGGTATGTCAGGGATTTTGTTGAATGTATGGAGTATTCTGCATGTTTCTCATTGAAACATCCTGTAGAAAACTATCACTCTTAACTGGGAATTTCTCCCTTGTTCGAGAATAATCCCACACTCTTTGGACTTCATCTAAAAATATGTGCTCTATGGAATAAAGCCCAAGCCCTTAGGTGTCAAAATTTGGATTAGCTGACCACTCGGCAACATTAGCGACACTTGCAAGACCACTGCTATCTGGAGGTCATGCTTCCATTCTGTTGCATTCTCAGCCTTTCAATGAGAGACTTGTAAACTGATTTGAGAGCTTTAACATCACAAAGCTTCAGCTCCAAACAATACTTCTCAGTAAGATCCTTCGGGCACTGAATTGCTGGAAATATGTTCATTGTGATATGTAAAAGGAAATCATCCTCACATTTTCATAGGTGACATTTTGAGCAACAACAATTTCACCAAATAGAGCATAAGTGTGTGCATCCCGAAGTTCAATTGTGTTGTCAAGAATATTATAGAAGCAACACCTTGCTTCAAAATTTTCCACAATAAACCTTCTAAAACTAGGTACCTTGGGCAGCATAGTCGAATTTAATGTATGTTACAACATCGGCTCCAACTAGGGATGGTGCTTTCCTGAAAGTGCCAAGAACTATAGACCAGGTGCCTTCATCCATTTGGCTTCCTGAAATCATACTTATCAAATCCTGAACACTGTCCCTTTACTGACATCTCAGCGGAACGAAAATCTGCTTATTCATCCATTGGGCTATGGAGTCGTAATGCTTTATGTCAAAACCATACTGGATTCAAAACTGAACTAAAAACATACTATCAATGTAATCTAATGCTTGAAGTCAAGCTTATTTATATACATCACCTACTCTAACTGCTGAAGGATTTCCAGAATGAAATGATACGAAAATGCCAGTGAAGCCAATCCAATAATTGCCTACTTATTTGAAACTTTCTCACACTTCCTTCGAGCAAGCTGAAAAAGGAAACCAACAACTCCCAACTGACCTATTGGTGATCATGGATTTGCAAACCTTTCATCAATTCCTGTGACCAAACATTCATAACATAGCATATTCCTCCATTAAATGAATCCAAAAGCACAACAAAAGGGTCTTGAAAAAACATATCATACTGAGGTTTTAAAACATGCATGACTACTCTATGTTCTGATTCATGATGCTCAATATCATTGAACATGGTAGCCATATCTTTTTCATGAAACAAAGCAGAGTCTAAAATCTGATCTTCTGGCAGGAAATCATCATAAACAGGTTCACTAACTTGCTATAAAGTTCCATAGAATAGATGACTGTCACCATTTAAAAATAGATTTACATTTTCAGAGATGGAAGAAATTTGACACTCATATCCGGGAGTGTGTGAAAGCTATAAATCCGTGTGAGTAGGGGCTGCAACATGGTTGTGCAAGGGCAGACCCTTCTCTTCCTTAGTTAAAGGAGAAGGCGGTCTCTGTATTTCTTGAATGAAAAAACAATCATTCCTTTCCATCTCTTTTGCGGGTTGACTGTGATGCTGAATCTCTTCTTCTTGAGTAAGTTCACAAGATCTAGCATCTTTATGAGCCAACTCTTCCTCATACTACTCATCTTCATCAACTTGAGAAATTTCTATTTTTTCTTCCTCCTCCTCAAGAAGACTGGTATCACAACAATCTTCAAAAAGGATTTTAGCAGAATATATCCTCTTACAATGTTGATGAAAAAGTGTGTGAAAACATTTCAATGAAGGAATACTGGAATGGGGTAAAGATTTATACCAGAGTCTAGCATCTTTTTCCAATGAAAACATAAACAATTTCATGAGGACATCTTCATGATGTACATTTAATTCTTCCATGAGCTTGTGGAATTCAGACAAATGTTGACCAGGATTTTCATCCTCATCTTCTCCAAATTTAGGAAGGATATCCCCCCAAATTTTAATGTCTGGAACAGTGCTTGGAAAGCCATAAACATTTGCAAAGTCCAGAGGAGAAAACCTTGCAGCAATTCGAGCAGCGAACGAGTTTGACATTTGAAACCAGTGGAGTCACCAACAAAATCATGTAGAGTTTATGAACCAAGGAGTCGCCAGGTGAATGATCACAGCCAATTGAATGCCTATCCCTTGTTCACCATCAAGAGACAGATCTGAACTTTGTCGTATCCCAGGGAAGATAACTTCGTCCTCCATCCCCGGCAATGGCGCCAGAATGTTTACACTCAGAACTGATATGGGTTGCAACAAATCAATCCTGAGGCAACCTCGAATCACCTTGGATTAGAAGTTGCCCTCTTCCAACCCGAGAGGGATCTCTCGAAAAATTTCACAAAAATAAATTGAAGTAAGCGTGAACTGCTGGGCAAATTTATGGGTAAATTATGGTCTTGGATTTGTGGGGTTTGGGGGTTAAACCAGGGAAAAGGTCCATTGAGCATGGAGTCAAATGAAAAACTGAAGAAAAGAGACAATAGTAGAGATTAAATAATTCATGAAAAGTGAGGCAAAGTAAGTCTATCTTCCAGCGTTTTGATTAATCATGATGCGGTAGCGGAAAGAAAAAGGAAAGGCCGACGTAGCAAAGGATACATGCAGAGTTCTGAAAATGCATATTGGTCTTACATAGCTGATAGATGGTGTAGAGGAAAGGAAATAAACAATTGCAGAAAACCCAAATCCTTTCGTTATAGTAGTGGTCATACTAAAGTATAATGAAGCACATCGGTTAGAAGAAAACAAAATGTATTGCAATCGTAATGGGTTAAGGAAGACATAAAGCTATGGTAAGACGATTTCAACTGCGAGTAAGGAACACATAAATGAAATCCAAACAGTTTTAACACAGCTGAAAGAGAAGGAAAACATGCTGAAAGAAATCAACCATGATGAATCTCATAGTCACAAATAACAGATCTTCTTTATTACTCCAATCTAGTTTACAAGAAACTCAGTCATTACAATCAAACTCTCTTGACAAAGATTTTTCTCCCAGTCTTGCGCTCGTGCACCCCCCCCTCTGGCTATTACCTCTTCCTTCTTTTAAAAGAGAAGAATCTAAAACAAAACTCTTAGTTTTCTGGGAATTAGAAATGGTTTGTCTTCTAGACTCTACGGCTGCCAAATGCTTCGTTGAACCGTTATCAGTCTTTTGACAAGTGGGGTGTTCTCTTAGTATTAGCCATGTGTTTGATTCTAATAAATAATAAAAATATGAACACATCAATTGTTTGAAATAGATAAGCTAGTATCGAATCATTGGACATCCAGCTCATTGTTGTTTTCCTTTTCTACAAGACCTCCTTATCCCCTTGGGAGCTTGAACAAGAGAAAATACAGAAGTTGTATCCATAGAAGTTGATACATTCGAGACTATGTCAAAATTCTCTGTAAGTGCCATCAAAAGATGCATCATCACTAGTAAGAAGGATGAAATAGATGTTTCACCAGTATGATAATCTAACAGTTGATGATATGAGTTTAAAATCAATGGCGAGGAGCCTCTCTGCTAAAAACTTGAACCATAGAGAAACTTCGTATCAAACCCTGCCTTGTAATCTTTGTTTCCCATAGCAGATGATGATGATGATGTTACTGCTCCGACAACTTCCTACAATAGGATGTCCCAGGTATCTCCAGCACATGGATATGCTTCCAGTCCCCTTGACTTGAGTTGAGACATAGCTTTTTCCTCCTACCTCGGCATCAAAAACGAGTTTGGAAAGACCAAAATCTGCTACCTTGGCAGTCAGATTCATGTCCAGCAATATGTTGGCCGTTTTGATGTCTCTGTGGATTATGGGTGGATCTACAAGCTCGTGTAGATATGCCAATCCTCGAGCAGACCCTAGGGCTATACGAACTCTTTTTCTCTAGTCCAGTCGAATATCCGTTTTACCAGAGATACTTTCTCCAAGAGTTCCATTTGGAATGAACTCGTAAACGAGCATTTGTTCTTCTTGTTCATAGCAAAAACCAACGAGTCCCACCAGGTTCTTATGGTGAACCTAAGATAGGAGCTCGACCTCGTTTTTTGAATTTGGATCCACACATCGACGTTTGTTTATCCCTTTTAATGGCCACCATTTCACCTCCATCTAGCATTGCTTTGTACACCTTGCCATATCCTCCTGTCCTGCTTTCATTACTGTTAGAGAAATTATTTGTAACCTTCTTTATTTCAGCGAAGGAAAACCATCTGGCACCTTTCAGTTTAGGAGCACCTCCACCATCCTGACCACTCGTTCCCCATGATGTGAATGGTCTTTGGATTTCAATGGCTAGATCAACTCTTTTATTTTGCTTCAAAACATAAAAGGCTATTACTACAGTAGCAAGAGCCAACACTGTTCCTGCGACGGCTATGCCAACGATTGCAGCGGTGCCCATTTTATTTGATTTTGAATTTTGATAATGGTATGGACTTTGCAGGAAAAGATAGGGCCCAAATTCTCCAGGAGGCATATGAATTGGTCGAGGAGGGAGCCAAACGGGGATGACCTTCTGACACAAGATAGGCGCTACTTTTGTCGCTGCCATTTCTATTACGTGTACTGGAAGATGATGATCACTGGCATTAGCATTCGCACTGACACTATCCATCTGGATTTGCATTTTCTGCTCCCGACAGACAAATGAGGTATAGCCATCCAGGCATCTCGCTTGTACAGTCCCATTTTCCACTGAATCCACAAATATTGTATCTGTAGCGCCCTGCCCTTCACTGCCAGGGAATCATGCAGCTACGAACACATCCACCCTATCAAAATAGGGTTTCACCTCCAACGGTCTCCCCCAAAATTTTGGCTGAATTGTCAGTCTACATAGAATGTTTGCAATCTGTTATCGAATCCATCATGTCGTCGTTGAACCCATCTCCTTGAGAATCTGGGAGAACCTTATTACTTTACCACAATGCAGGTATGTTTCAAGCTAGCATACTCGCCAAACGTTCACACTGCCTTTCCCGAGTTGATCGCCATTGTTTTGCGCCGAAAACCATACCATTGCTTACTAACTCATCGTAAATACGATGCACAGCCCTCTCGTCGACTTCTACATGTTCAACCCACGTAACCTTGGAATAACCATTGGGTATCTAAATCATACACCAAGCCTTGCGAAGCCATAATGAAATTAGATTTTAAAAAGCAACATCAAATGCAGGGTTAAAAACGGATACACATCAAGATCATCATTTTGTCAACGGTATTTGCTACTGCTGTTGTAGTAGAATAAGAGACTAAGTTCGTTTGGCATCCAACGAGGGGACTAGAGACATGCCTGTTTCACTATTGGATTGCCTCAAGGATTCATGGCATTTTAAGTAATTCTCTTCTTTTTCCTCCATTTCTTATGTATCTGATACGCATTTAAGTTCATTTCCATAACAAATATTTTTAAGATTTATGTGAGATGGCTGCAGAAAGGATGTGTCTCTATTTCCATCAGGGTAAAAAGCTTATATCCGAGTCTTCTGTAGACTTAAGCTTCTTCCTTCTTCTTTGGCAAAATAGAAGTGTTGCGGACTATTTGGCAACCCACTGGAAATTATGATGGCTCCTCTTGCATAATCATTCGTCCTGAGAAATGAATTTCCATCATTGCCAATGCCAGAATGAAACTTATCCACTGTTTGAAAGTGATCCTTAACCCTCGATAGCTTTGGACTATCATCTTCTTGGAGGTCTGGTCTACCACTTCCACTGCTAGTGCAAAGGTTTGTTAATTCAAAACCAGTTCTCAGTGCATCTTCATAGACAAGTTTATCGGCAATCCCTCCCAATGAACCACTACAATCATCTTTTGTCTTTAACTTGGAAGCACCACCAATGTCCTCTCTAACATCAATTGTCTCTAGTTCAATGATTCCACCCTCTATTTTAGTAACTTGCAAATTCTTTTGATGGTATGTCATGGTTTTTGTTGAATGTACGGAGTATTCTACATGTTTCTCATTGACACATCCTGTAGAAAACGGTCTGTTAAGCCCTAATATTGGC
>CBVK0100800041.1:0-10626 GCA_900067695.1 Picea abies
TTCCTCATTTGACCTTATCTCCTGATGAGGTGTCGATGTGAGAACAATTGAGGTGGTTTCAATATTCCACCAATCTTCTTGTCTTAATATTCTTATGTTTTATTTATTCAAAAATCCTAGGTGTGTGTGAAGTAACTCCAACAAAGGGCATGATTGAAACCTTTTTCTTACTTGTTGATCATTGACAGTGATTACAAGACCTTAGAAATCAGAAAGCATCGTGAAACATGGTAGGCTAGTAAAATAATATCGTAGAATTTTATGGGTAGTGACCTTGACAACAAAGTGCCCGCCATTTTGAAACTATAAGAGAGCACCATCATGAAATTGTTGAGGATTGATTCAGCTTGTGACTTTTCCATGCATTTGAGAAGGATACCATTAGCATGTCTCCAAAACAAATGGTTGTTTAACAATAGAAACTTAGTGCATATAACCTTAACCTCCTCTTCTAGTTGGCTTGTAAATGAGGAAGGCACTGTTGATTTTGAAAATAGAACAAAACATCTTGATACAATGGATCAACAACCACGTCATGATCAATGTCAAAACACTCAATATAAAAAACAACAAACAAAGCATCAACATCCTCTTGGTTTCTTGGGCATTTGTCATGAGAATTTTTAGCCAATAAAAGAGCTAAGTCCCTACCTTGAACAATCTCGATAACAACAATTTCAAGGTCAAATTCTTGGATTTTGGAAATCCAATTTGCCATTTTCCCTACAAAAAGGTTTGGGACAAAGAGGGACTTTAACAATTGTACATTTTCCCACACATAATGTCTAACTTTCCTCAAGGCAATTACAAGTGCTAAGGCATGTTTTTTGACCAAAACATACTTCGGCCCATTTTTAGTTAAACTTTGACTCATAAAGCCACAAGTCTTCCAAAATTTTCAATGTCAAGTTCATGTACAAGGATGGTTGAAATAGGCTATTCAGTATCATTGGTGTCAATCTAAAAATCCTTGGAAAAACCAAGCTTACCCAAGGCAGGGATAGAGGTGATGGCATTCTTAATGGACTATAAGGCCTCTTTAGCACCTTTATCCCCGTAGAAATTGTATCTTTTTCTTAGCAATAGATGTATAGGCTTGATTATTTGAGCAAAGTTAGGCACAAATATGTGAACAAAATTGTGTTTTCCCATAAAAGACTTAATAGGTTTCTTATAGGTAGGAGTTGGTAGCCTTTGAATAATAGAAATTCTCTTGGGATTTATGCTTACACCATCCTTTTAGACAATATGCCCCAACAATTTTCCTTAGGCCACATCGAAACAAACTCTTTAGTATTAAATGAAATGTCAAACCTCATACATCTAAGAAAAAATTGCCGTTGATGGTCAAAATGATCCACTCTTTTTGTGGTGTTCTTTATTAGTAAATTAAAAGATGCAATGCATAAATAATAGATTTTACCCATGTTTACTACAAAAATGTGACAAATTGCAATCACAATAGCCAATTAAAGAACCAAAGTCACAAACAATGTTATACCTTTATTGATGGAAGCAATGTTCACTTGCCTCTTTGAGGGGGAAACCTCCAATTGACCAGAGCTGTAGTTACAATAAACCTCACAAGAAATCTCATTACGTTGCTCTACTTATTTATATAGTACTATCTACCGCGTATGAATATTATAGAGAAGGAACTTTCTAATAGGTGGAACCTTTTAGTAAGCCTTCTTACATTTATTGCTTTCACAATACTACATGGGCCTTATTTACTAGATATGCCCTCCATACATAGCAATACACAACAACATATCTACCTACTCAGGGGGTTAGGGAGGTTAAGACCCTAACATGCTCCCCTCCTTAAAAAGAAACATTATTTTCAAGGTTGGAGATGAGGAAATTTTTGAAGGATCTCTATTGGTTCCCATGTGGTATCCTCAAGTAATGTATCCTTCCATTGTATTAGGACCTTATAGATAGTGTGTTGGCGAATACGATGCTTTATTTTCTCAAGGAAGGTCTTGGGATACAACCAAATGGATCCTTCTTTATCCAGTTTAGGAAGGCTAGTTTGAACATGATAAATAGATCTGGTCAATTTCTTTAAGTAGGAGACATGAAAGATTAGATGAATGTTAGATTGGATTGGAAGTTCTAATATATAAGCCATTAGCCAAATTAGTTTGAGGACATTATAGGATCCATAAAACTTTGGAGCAAGCTTCTAGTGGTCGTTGTCTTTGAGAGAGGTTTGCTTATAAGGCTACAGATAAAGGAACACTTGATCCCCTTCTTCAAAATGGCATTAAGAGTGGTGTTGATCAACTTGTTGATTCATCCAATTTTGAGCCATGACCAGATTATCTTTGAGAGTGTGGATATCAATGTCAGCTCAATTAGTGATGGCTTTGTCAACATCATGTACCTTAAAGACTCCTGGTAAGTAGGATAGTACTAAGTTTGGATTTTGGCCATAGACAACTTCAAAAGGGGTCATTTGAGTGGCACCGTGATAAGTTTTATTATACCACCATTCTCTATGGGTAAACCATTGAACCCTTTGGGACTATCATTCAAAAGTAAAACAGCTCAAATATGATTCTAAACACTTGTTGATAGATTTAATTTGACCAATAGTACGAGAATGATAAGCGGTGCTAAGATGCAATTGATTGCCCTGCAGCCTAAACAGTTATTGCCGGTGAAAATGGGATCACGATCCATTACAATATATTGAGTCATACCATGGAGTTTAAAGATTTGATCCATGAATACTTGAGTGACCATGGAAGCTTTAAAGGGGCGATGTAGACCATATTTCAAAAGGCGATCAACCACAACCATGATGACAGATTTATTGCTAGATTTGGGTAACCCCTCAATGAAGTCAATAGGAATGTCAATCCATACAGTTGGAAAAATGGGTAAAGGTTGTATTCCGCCTAGAGTATTCATTGTTTCTCCCTTGTGTCTTTGGTAAAGTTTGCATTTTACCACAAAAGTATGGATTTCCTTCCACATGCCTCATCCATTGTCCTTGGTTTGAAGAGCATCACCTACTTTCATAGATGACTATGTAAACCCCCAGATAATTGAGGAGGACATATGGGTTCATGGGAGAGATACCCAACATGATGACCATCTTCCTAAACTCAGTGGTGTACTCTTGTACACTTTGCCCTTGCCTCTACCTAAAGTAGTGCCATCAGATCCATTGGTCTTCTACATACTTGATAGGGTAGAATTGGGACTTTATGAGGGTTTTGAAATCCTCCCACTTAGTTATTGGTGGATCACCCTCTAGCCTAAGTGTATTTGTGTGACTTTCCCACCAGGTTAAGGCATGGCCCTCTAACTTCAATCTAGCAAATGAGATATTTTTATCTTCATTTACGCGATGAACTCTAAAATAAACTTCTAGTTGTTGCAACCAATGATTAAGTTTTAATGCATTAATATCACCTTGGTATGAATTTATGTCCACTTCCTCTTCCATATTGAATAGGGTGTGTGAAAGGTTAACAACACTCGAACTTGATTTCTCTTTCCTGGGTTCTTTTCGTGTCTCCTTTCCTAGGTATTCATGATCTCCCAATTTCCCCTTCGATCTAATCTTTGAGTTAGAGCCTCCATAATCTCTGAAAGATCCAAGATTGTTTGCTAGAGCTGCCATGAGGAGGTTCACATCATGGTTGATATCGATGAATTGCACTTCCAACCTCTCAAATCTCTCTTCTACTTGATCTTGAGGGTTGTTATGAACAAACTCGTCTGCCATGTCTAGGGTCTCTGTGAATTCTCATTAAGTTGATTCTTGGATCCTGCAACTTTCCAAAAATACCTAAAGAAAACCTCCTATGATACCAATATGATCTTTAAACTACCATGGATATTCCGTTAGAATAGTTCATCACAAAAGATCTAATAAATATAATTGAAATCTACACAATGAGGGTTAAACTCCTTTAGATTCCAGAATATGTAGTTACTAATTTTCTGCTTATGCAGGAAATAGATAAAGTTAGGAAAATAGAGAGTAGTAAAATACAATCACACACCATCCAAAAAATAACACAATTTTTTTCTCTACGAAACCCTTACGGGAGAAAACCCAACTAGAATGTGGGGTTGATTTTCTCTCTTTTCTCTGGTATGGAATATGATGCAAGTACAAAGGATAAGGAACTCTCTATGGAGTCACCAGAGACTTGTGGCCTATTAGGTTGCTACATAACATTAAACCCCTCTATTATGCTCTCTAATTTTCAACTCTCAGTTGTTGTGCTATGCTAAGGAACAAAATACAATAACATAGAATGGAACCCCTTCTCCTCCTAGTGGCCCAATATTTAACATAGCCTGTTAGCCATCTAGGGGTAGGTTTTTGACTTCTTGAAGCCTCAAATGTGATAAGGTTTTGGACCTTCTAGAGTGTTCTTAGAAAATCCACTATGTGGCTAGCCCCACATGTCTATGTAGTGGAGGCTGACATGGCATCTACTTGCACCACGGTGATCAATATGGTAAGTCAACTTGCGAGAGGCATAAATTTCGCTTACGAACTTTGATTGATGTGATTCTTGCACCGTTGGAAAGGTATCGATGTGTAGAATACATAATCTTCCTCTATATCAAGGTTTGGACCAAAAGTGTCATTTGATGCCTCAGAATGGATCTAAATGATTTCAAATGGTTGTTTGGACCCAAATTTCCAAATTTTGACTCGACGTCGAAATGACCCTGCAAGCTGATTCCTTTAGTTTTTCCACCCAAAAAGTATTAAGATAGATGGGAAATAATATAATGATCAAATCTGAATCATACCTCCCCATTTAGAGAATATTTTTGTCCCCAATATCTTTATTGAATGAGGTGAAGAAAATTTTTCTCTACCTTCTTCGTGGAGTACCACTTTGATTTTCTTGGAAGTTGTCCTTTCAATCCAATCTACCAAAGGTCATGTTGCCCCTGTCTTGTAGTTCTAGACCACTTCTGCAAAATTGTGTCTCCAAATCTGCCTAAGCATCTACTGCTAAGTTCTTTATGGAAGGTAGGACCTACTCCTCCTCCTAATCCAACATGGAAGGCTCATAGAGTTTGAGATTCTCCACATTCATTACTAAGTAAATGCGCATGTATGGGGGTAGTCTTAGTCTATAAGCATTATCTCCAACCTTTTCCACTACCTCAAAAGGACCATATTGTAGAGCCTTTATCTTCTTACCAGGTTCCTGTAGTCTTTCTTTATTCAGTTGTAACCATACTTAGTCTCCCACTCTGAATGTTCTCTTTGTGTTGTGTTGTTCATGTCTAGCCTTATACTTTTCCCATGACTTCTTCAGTGTCTCATGTACTTGCAAATGGATCTACCTTATCTTCTCAACAATTTTTTCTTCTTTTAATGCATCTCCTATGAGGTTCTCCCTCACTCCTCCTTGTTGTCCATTTACGACATCCAAGGGTGAAGGTGGAAAGTATCCAAAACAAGTTTCAAAAGGTGACTTACTAGTAGAAGTGTGGACTACTATATTATAATTGTGTTGTATGTAGATCATATTTTCATCCCAAGTCTTCAGATGATTATGATTGTAACCCCTCAAAAGCTACACCAAAGTCCTTTTGAATACTTTCATCTACCCATCTGTCTGTGGATGGAATGTTGTAGACCTCTTGAGCTTAGTGTCCATGTTCTCCTACAATGTAGTCCAAAATACATTGAGAAATATGGTGTCCCTGTCTGAGATGATGTTCCTTGGTATCCCAAAGTGCACCTAGACCAGTTCACAGAACAATTTTGATGCTTCTTGTCCCTTTATGGTCTTTTTACAAGGCATGAGAATGCACATCTTTTTGAACCTGTCAACTACCACAAATAATTAGTCACGTCCCTTCCACGTGGTTGTTAAACCTCCCACAAAATCCATGGAAATAGTTTCCCAAGGTCGAGTGGGTACAGGTAAGGAATAGTATATACCTTGCTTCCTATTGCTAGGCTTGCTGGCACAACCAAGTATACAACCTCTAATATACCGTGTTACATATTCTTGCATTATGGGCCAGTACACATACCTCTGTAAATTGGCAACTGTCTTCCCAACACCAAAATGTCTTACAACCTTGGAAGCCTGAGCCCCTTTGATAAGCTACAATCGTTCACCTTTAGTGACATAGAGATTGTCGAGCTTCTAGAGTAAACCATTTTAGAAACTATAGTTAGTCTTTTAGTCACTTTGTTTTATATAAATTTGGACATGTAGCATTGAAACACCTCCTTGAAGTCCTCATCTTCTATGTATGCCTCTTTGTATACATCATGGGTAAAATTCTCCATGTGCATCATAGTTCCCATAGCTATAATATTGGATGTAGGTTGCCTTGAAAGCATGTCTTCCAACTTGTTTGTGCTACCCTTCTTATACTTGATGACTAGATGACATTGTTATAAGAACCCCATCCATTTGTAGTGCCTGGTTTGTTGTAACTTACTCTGGGTTTGCAAATAATGGAGAGGATGGTGATCATTTTTTAATAGTTTTTACCAATGCATAAAGCTCCTTGTCATAGGTAAGGTAGTTGATAACCGCTCCATGAAATACTTCAAACGATACCATACATGCCTTCCTCCTTGCATCAAAATTACTCCCATGACATACCTACTTGCATATGTATCCACTTCTAAGGGCTTCTGCAAGTTTGGTAGTGCAAGCATTGGTGCTTGACTAATATTTATTTTTATCTCATCACAATCCTTCTCTTGATTCTTCCTCCACTGGAAACTCTTACCACTCACTATTATGGCATGGAGTGGTGCCACTACTACTGAAAATGAAGATATGAAATTTCGTAAGTACTGTGTTTCCCCAACAAAGATGATAACTTCTGTACAATTTGTGGGAACTGGCCATTTATTGATGGCCTCCATCTTTGCGGGATCTATCTTGAGCTCCCATCCACCAATCACATACCCCAAATACACCAAAGATTGTTGAGAAAACTCACATTTCTTGAGGTTATCCAATAGTTGGTGCTTCTTTAGAGTCTCTAACACTTGCATGAGATGTGATATGTGCTCCTCCCATGTAGCACTATAAACCAATATATCATCCAAATAGAAAATAACAAATGAGTCTAGATAAGGTCACAAAACCTCATTCATTAGTCTCATAAATGTAGCTGGTGTGTTGCATAAATCGAATGGCATAACCAACCACACATACAAACCTTGCCTTGTCTTGAAGGGAGTCTTCCATGTATCTTCTTCTTTGAATCGTACTTGGTGATATCTTGATTTCAAATCTAACTTATTGAAGTACTTGACATGCTTCAACTAGTCCAACAGATCATCGATATTTGGTAGAGGGTACCGATTCTTCAATGTAATCTTGTTCAATACCCTGTAATCAATACACATTATCCAAGTCCCATCCTTCTTGGGAAAAATTATTATGGGTGACCCAAAAGGTGAGGTAGTTGGTCAAATCACACCCTTCTCCAACAACTACTTCAACTACTTCTTTACTTCATTTTCTTTCAAAATAGATTGTCTATATATCCCAATATTCGACAAGGGGGAGTCTGGCAATAATCAGATTTCATGCTTGACTTGGAACTCTTGGGTGGTATCCCTTTAAGCTCTTGGAACACTCTTCTGTATACATGTATCAACTCCTCCAACTGGTGCTTCTACTCTTTAGTACACCCTCCAAGGATGTCTTTACTTTTAACAATACTTCATCGGACAATGAAAGTTTTGGTTTGCGTTGATGATGAAGGATTTCTCGTCCTTAATGAGGAGATACTGATTGGCTCTCCGCATGAAGATAACATCCCTCATATACATGTAGGGGTTTCCAAACACTACTTTGCATACATCCATAGGTACTACATCCAATTCTACTTCATCTATAAAATCAACATTTACATCAAATTTAATCTTACATTGTTTTATTACCTTGATCTCTACATCCTTGTTTACCCATCCCAATGGATATGGGATAGGATGATTGCAAACCTCCAATCCAAGACTTTCGACTGGATCCAATGCTACGAGATTAGCTTATGAACTAGAGTCAAATAGAGAATCTATCTTGGTCTTCTTGACCCAAATCTTGATGTGGAAGAGCTTGGTTGTCTCCTTCTCTTCCTGGTGATGAAAGATACTCAGATTCACCTCTTTATGCATAGTAGAGTAGACAATATTTTCATCCACATATGAGCTACTTTCAACTTGATTACTTGAATTTGTGGCTAGAAGGTTCTTTTTCTTTCTATCTTTCTTATGTTTATTTGGGTTCACTTTTGGATGTAGTTTCCAACATTTTCCCTCAATGTGGCTATCAATGGTGCAATGATTGCAATGGTTCCCGATAACTTTTCATTGATGTGTAGTGGCTATTGTCTTCTTATGTTTTCCCCCTTTCCACTTCTTCTTCCCCTCCTTGGAAGCTTTGTGGTGCTCTTTCTGCTTAGAACCACTTGGTTGCCCCTTATTTTGGCCTATGTTTTCTAGATACTGTGCCTGTACAAATGCCTCATCCACTGTCCTTTGCTTGAAGAGCATCACCTGCTTTCATAAATGTTTGTGTAAACCCCCCAAATACTTGGGGAATACATATGGTTTCTTGGGAGAGATACCCAACATGATGGCCATATTCCTGAACTCAATGGTGTACTTCTATACATTCTACCAATGCTTTTGTTGGAAGTAGTGCCATCGGATCCATTGGTCCTATACATATCCAATAGGGTAGAATTGGGACTTGATGAGGGTTTTGAAATCCTCCCACTTAGTTACTAGTGGATCACCCTCCAACCTAAGTGTCTCTATGTGAATTTCCCACTAGGTTAAAGCATGGCCCTCTAACTTCAATCTAGCAAATGAAATCTTTTGCTCTTCATCTATGTGGTGAATGCTAAAACAAACTTCTAGTTGTTGCAACGAATGATTTAGTTTTAATGCATCGATCTCACCTTGGTATGGATTTATGTCCACTTTCTCTTCCATATTGAATAGGGATTGTGAAGGGTTAACGACACTCGAACTTGACTATTCTTTCTTAGGTTCTTTTTATGACAACTTTCTTAGGTCTTCCTGATCTCCCAATTTCCCCTTCGATCTGATCCCTGAGTTAGAGATTCCATCATCTCCGAACGGTCCATGCCCTCTTTCTAGAGCCACCATGAGGAGATTCATATTATGGTTAATATTGGGGACCTACACTTCCAACCTCTCAAATATCTCTTCTACTGGATATTGAGGGTAATTATGAACACAATGGTCTGCCATGGCTAGTATTTCTGTGTATTCTCTTTAAGTCGATTCCTAGATCCTGCAAGTTTCCACAAATACCCCAAGAAAACTTGCTGTGATACTAATATGATCTATAAACTTATATGGATATTCCACTAGAATAGTTCATCACAACGTCTTTGATAAATAAAAGTGAAATCTACACTATGAAAGTTAAACTCCTTTAGATTCCAGAATATTTAGTTATCGATTTTATGCTTATGCATGAAATAGATAAAATTTAGAAAATAGAGAATATTAAAATACAATCACACACTATCCAAAAAATAACACAAATATTTTCTCCGGGAAACCCTTATGGGAGAAAACCTAGCTAGAAGGTGAGGTTGCTCTACTCTCTTTTCTCTAGTATGGAATATGATGCAAGTATAGAGGACACGACACTCTCTATGGAGTCATTTGAGACCTATGGCATGTTAGGCTGCTACAAAACATTAACCACCCATGTTATGCTCTCTAATTTCCTATTCCCAGTTGTTCTTCTCTACTATAGAACAAATACAATAACATAGAATGGAACCCCTTCTCCTCCTAGCAGCCCGATATTTAACATAGCTTGATAGCATCTAGGGCTAGGTTTTTGACTTCCTCAACCCTAAATTGTGATAACGTTTTGGACCTTCTAGAATGTTCTTAGAACATCCACTACGTGGCTAGCCCCACGTGTCTAAGTAATGGAGGTTGGCGTGGCATCCACTCACACCATGGTGATCAATACGGTAGGCCTACTTGTGGGAGGCATAAATTTCGTATACAAACTCTGATTGAGGTGAATCTTTTAGACAATTTTTTGGACCCAAATTTCCAAATTTGGACCGGCCCTTGAAATGGCCTTACAAACTGGTTCCTCCAATTTTTCCACCTATAAAGTATTGATATATGAAAAATTATATAATGATCCAATCTGGATCACTAAGAAAGCCATGTAAACTTTTAAAAGTTTTGGGATGTGGCCAATCTTTCATTGCTTCAATTTTATTTTGGTTCACTCGTGCACCATCATTACTAAAAATATGACCTAAATATTCTATTTAGAGACACCAAAGGTGATCCAAGTGGATATTGGTGGCCACCCACCTATTCCACTTGGACCCCCACCATTGATTCTTTCAGTTTTTCAGTTTCCGAATAGTTTACTATTTTTAGCAGTTTTTCGGGTCTTGAACTTCCGGAGCCGTTTTGAGGCCTTAAACGATGTTTTTTGGGAAAATGGGGAGAAACATGGATCATGGATCATGTTGCTCACCCAAAATTTGTAGTCCTCAGATAGATATTTCTAACGAGGTATAGAATGCGTCAAACAGAGATTGTATGCCAAAGTTACGTCCCCGGGAAGTTGATGTACCAACTTA
>CBVK0100800042.1:0-10626 GCA_900067695.1 Picea abies
TGGTAGGGCTAGATCCTAGCTTCGAAGTGGTTGGATAAAGTTACCTCCCATAGATTTCTTCTTTTCTGATAACCTCTAGGAAATTTACAGAGTGTTAACAAAATCAAATCCTACAATTTGGTGGGATGTGCATAAGGATAGAATAGATAATTGAAAGCAATGCATAAGGTTGTTACAAGTTTGGTTCAAAAGAGAAGCCGAATACACTACACAGAAGTATACTGGTTTGAGTTGTCCTTCATATCATATTACATAGTGCGTCATGAAATGGATCCCAGTACCTAAGAATTAATGGATGCACTTGTTTGTACACACTCTAGATATGATCCTGAAGAACTGGTAATTAGAACTAGAAGTACAAAGAAAAACAACATACTAGGAATATTTGAATTGATACTTAAAGGTAAATTTAAATTTTGAAGATGATTCCCCTTTGGTAGACACAACTCTACAGATGATCAAAAACAAGATCTTTACATCAGAAGACTCGACAAGAGTAGTACCCTTATGTAGTGCACCCAAATATTTTTCAACTATTCAAGAGGTTTTGGAATGATATAACCTTGTTGGAGAAGACCAAGAGGACGAAGACCTAAGAAATTTTCAAGTGAAGAAACTGAAGGAAAGCGTGCAACAAAGGGTCCCAAAATTTAATCTTTTGTGTATACAAAGTCATTCAAAATTCAGATGGTGAATCTTGGTATGAAGGATAATTCCACGTTCACAAACACTGGATATTACTAGAATGAAGAAACTGTCAAGAAGATTGTTGATTTACTGCACGAATACCAAGACCTTTTACCAACAAAAATTTCAGAAATGAAAGAGATTGTTGAGGAGCTAGGGGAGATAAGGATCCCTTTGAAGTTGGATGCTAATCCAGTGAAGCAGAGACCATATCGATTGAACCCAATATATAAGAATAAAGTTAAATTAGAAATAGATAGGATGCTGGAAGATGGGATTATTGAACCTATCACAAAGTTAGAATGGATCGATATGATGGCGGTCTAGGACAAGAAAATGGGTGGAATCAAAATTTGTATGGATATGTAGAAATCAAATGATGCTATCTTACATGAACCATTTCCTACCCCATTTACAAATGAAGTTTTGGAGAATGTAGGAGAACATGAAGCTTAATCATTTACTGATAGATTCTTTGGGTATTACCTTATTAAGATTATGAAGGAAGATAGGAATAAGACAACATTTGCCTTTGGGTATCACCTTATTAAGAATATGAAGGAAGATAGGAATAAGACAACATCTGCGATGGAATGGGGATGTTATCAATATACAATCATTCCTTTTGGATTGAAAAATGTTCCAATAGTATTTTTCTGAGTTGTTGTCGCAAATTTTAAAGAGTTTATTCATAAATTCCTAGAAGTGTATTTGGATGATTGGACAATGTTCAGTTTGTTGAAGGACCATATTGAAACTCTGCACTTGATGTTGCACAGATGTAGATAGTTCCAGATTTCCTTGAACTTAAAGAAGTGTATTTTCTATGCACCATTTGGTATCATGTTGGGTCATGTCGTATGTAAACAAGGACTTTTGGTTGACCCTAAGAAGATTGTTGTTATTGTTGATCTATCACAACCTACTTTAGTGCGACAATTGCGAGCAACATTGGGTCATACATGGTACTACAATTTTTTTATTATGGGATACGCGTAGATCACAGCCCCACTAGAAAATTTGTTGAAGGAGGAGGTCAATTTTCAATGGAACGAGGAATGTCATAAAATTTTGGATACCTTGAAGTAGAAACTAGTTACTATGCCAATTTCAGTATTTCCAGATTGGAAGAAGGAATTCCATGTTCATGTACATGCATCATCTATACAGTTAGGCACAGTTCTAGCTCATCTAGGGGAAGGAGATTTAGAGCATCCCATTGTATTTTCTAGGAGGAAATTTTCAACTACTGAACATACTTACACTACTGCAGAGCTTGAAGGACTAACAATGGTATATGCACTACAAAAGTTTAAGCATTATATGTTAGGATCACATTTTTAGATATAAAAGGATCATCCTATGATGAGATATCTAGTCAATAATCCATTGTTGGGGGGGAGGCTATGAAAATGGTTGTTATTATTTTAAGAGTATGATTTTGAAGTTATTGTGAAACCAAGAAAATTCAATATAGGACTTGACCATTTTTCGTGCATATTAATAAGAGAAAATGCAGGAAACATGGATAACATTCTACCATATGCGCACATGTTTGTAGTACAGATGGTCGATGATTACTTTAAATAAATTGTCTATTTCTTGATCACATGAGTAGCTCCACCTAAGTTTACAGTTGCGCAAAAGAAACAATTAATAGTAAAGGCCGCAAATTATCAACTTATAGCAGGGAATTTATATAAGTTAGGAGTATATGGTATTCTTCAACGATGTATATTGGAGAAAAATAGGCCTATGATATTATTAGAGGCATATGAAGGAATTGCAGGAGGGAACTATGCGAAGGATGCGAAGGAGTTTTGTTAGAATTGTCATGGGACTTTGGTTGCCCACCCTTCATAAGGATGCAAAGGAGTTTTGTTAGAATTGTGATGTCTGTCAGCGATTTGGGAAGCCATCCAAAAGAGATTGTAGCTTGGATACTGCTACACGGTTTCTATTTGAGAATGTTGTTACGAGGTTTGAATGTCCGAGAATACTTATGAGTGATTAGGGGACCCATTTTTTGAATAAAATGAATGTTTCTTTGACAAAATAATTTCATATTTATCACTAGAAGAGAACACCTTATCAACCTCATACAAACAAAACAATGGAAGCATTTAACAAGATCCTAGAGCATGCACTAATGAAGATATGTAATGTAAATAGATATGACTGGGACCTGAGGATTCCATCAGTACTATGGGAATATTGGACCACATGTAAGAAGTTAATAGGTAATACACCATTCCGATTAGTATATGTCTAGGAAGAAATTATACGCATGGATATCATTGTGCCAATTCTATGCATTGTTTCCTTGATAGAGCTCATGGATTTTGGAACAGTACAAAAAATAATATCAGAGCTAGTGGAACTATAGGAGGACAGCTCCATCGCAGGATTTCATCAGCAGGTTTAAAAATCACGTGAAAAGGCATGGAATGATAGACACATTAAACATAAGAAGTTCTAGATGGGTGACCTTGTTTTTATCTATGAAAACAATTTTTTGGAGCACCCTTAAAATTTTCAAATGAAATGGTTGGGTTTGTATATCATATGATCTATGACATAGGCAAGTATTATTCAGTTGGATAAATTGAATGGGGAGCTCATGGAAGGACTGGCCAACATAATTCGGTCGAAACTGTATAGGGACAATCGCTCTTCCATGAATTATCTTGTGTAAACAATACATATACTATAGTATCTCTATTATATTTGTATTATACTAAAAAGAGAAACGAAAAAGAATATAAAAGAAGAAATACGAGATCTTGAGGCAAGCCACAGTATACATTTCAAGACAAAAGAGAATTTAAGTTCTGAATTGAGGATCAACAAAACAAGAAAATTTTGTGCATAGAACGAAGAATTGAATTACGTGTAGAATGAAGATTTGAATTGCGCAAAAAAAGAACTAGGATAAATACCCACGCAGATGATGGGAAAAACATTAAAGAGAAACCATGATGGTGATATTAGGGAAACACATAGTCATAAATGAAAATCAATGACGATATTTTGATAGGCTGGAAAATCTAGACCACGATCCACCAGAACATATGAAATTAATGTAGAATCTAGAAAGAATTGAATGTGAACAAAATTAGATGGGACTGCGGATTTTGGCATGAAGAGGAATGAAGAAACTAGAAACAACCTATAAAAGAAGATGACGGGTGATGAGAAAGGGTTATTGTTGTTTGTACATTCAACGAGAACATAGAGATGAGTAAGTTGCAGACAGAGCCGAGTTGTAGAAATCCATGGCTCCACCAAATGCGGGAGCATCCACATCGCAGAGGAAGAAACCAAGCACTAAGCAGGAATCAACACTTGTACATGAAGAGGCCACAAGAGAAGAGGCATCATATACAATGAAATTTCCAAGGGTGTATGTGCCACCTAGGAAGCCAATAACAAAGCAGGTTAGAATTTCCAAGGAGATAAGGTATGACCTTGTTTCTCTGGTGATTCCACTTGGGGTCATTATTGAGGGAGACATGTTGGGCACAATAGAAATTCTGTGGCTTTCAAACCATGATCTTGCATATTTGAAGAAATTCCCAGAGTTAACATCACAAAAACATTTGTGCACTTCACTCAACCTAAACTCACTCGTACTCATAGTTGAGCCAAAGGAATGAAACATACATGCATATTGAACCTATTGGAGATATCACATTTTGGTAGAATTGAAGAAATTGACATCTATGTCAAGTTACTATTAAGTTGCATCCACTGAGGTTTCCTCTATTTGGACAGGCCAGTGTCAATTGACAACAAACTTATTGCATGGATTACATGATTATCATCAACAGGAGAAGATCGACTACCTATGTTCATGGATAAGAATCAAGAGAAATCATTGGTGGAAAGGATGAAGGACAAATATGCCACACATAAAGAAGTCTACAGATTGGATATTGAAAGCTTCAACAATGATTCCATCAAATTTGTGACACACATGTCAGCTTGCAAAATAATCAGAAAATGTCACAGATATCAGGTGCTAGTAGGAGTAATAAAAACAACATAAAAGTGTGCAACATGAGTTCTAACGAACTAGGATACATTTTTGGTGAATCAGTTTTTAACTGACTACAAGGAAGCACAATTTTTTTTATCGAGTTTCGCTATGATTGGTTATTTATTTTGATTGCATTAGTTTCTTGGAGGGAGATGGAAGAAACCCAATTCCTAGAAGGTATGAAGGAACCATGCCTAGAAGGAAGGTATGTTTCATTGTGGCATACCACATACAAGAACAGACAAATGGAAAACAATATCACATTCTACATTTACAAGGAGACAATGCGAAAATTTATTGAGGACACATCGTGCATAATACCTCAGACAATTGAAGCATACAAAGAAGTCAGACAATTCAAATTAGGGACACACCACATGTACATCCAAGGAAAGAGAGTTCCAAATCGACAATGGTTACCGACCAACTACAGTTTGAGAGAGAATGATGTTAGTCTGATTATAAATGACTAGGAAGCATAGTGGAGAACCCCCAATACTAGAAAAAACACAGAACGAGACTCAACACCAAGAGAAGGATAAATAATTAGAACACAAACACAAACATGAAGAACAAGGGAATGGTGCAGGAGACACTCAAACAACATTGCCCAATGGAGGGAAGACAAAAGAGCATCCCAAGGAGAAATCAACACATAAACAAAAAAATAGGAAATACTCAAAGGAAGTACCTATCCAGTAATTAACTGAATATGACTTGGATAAGATTGGAGATAATGTGAAATAAGTCACTAAAGAAGAACTTCAACGAGATACACAAAAATATGAGGAAATGCACATGAATGTGCAGGTGCAGATAGCTACACCATGCTAGATTTTGGAGTCAACTAGGATAACGCCAGTTTGAATGCCAAAATAAGAAAATACAAAGAACACAACAAAGACAAAAAAGTCACGATTGACGACATATCAAACACCATCATCATTAGCAGAGCACCGAATCATGAAAATATCAACAGAGGCCATATATTCCCCACAACAAAAATGTAGGAGTGTGTGCAAGCATTAAGTCACATTTACTTAGTGTTGTCACAGTTACTGGTGAACATGATACATAGCTTGCAGAAAAGTGTCAAACAAGATATCTACTTGTGCGTAGAGTCCACTTCTATGGATTTGGTTAAAGTGGCTATAGAAAATGAAGTAATGCAAGTAGACTATAGAAAACTCATGCTATAATGGGATGAGGATGTGCATAAAAAAACAAGGTTGCGACAGGAAGTGAAATAGGTATATAACAAAATAACAGAGCTGCAAATGGAAGAAGATACTCCTTTGGAAGAGAATGTGACAAATATAAGCAAATCCATTCAGGGATTTCACGCAAATATAGTCGACCTAGAATCTCGCACAACACTGAGTACCCCACCAGAAGCAAGGGAGAAATGGCAGAAGACAACCATGAACACCTTGGAGAGTATTAGGAGTTTGGATGAGGAACATGCAAAGCTATATGAAGAGAGTACACATGTGTGGACTTAGTTGCTGGAGACTGCATAGCTAAAACCATGAGAACATAGGTTATATACTATGCAGGAGAAGGAGCAGAGTTTCAAAGAAATAATGAGCACTTTTCCACCAAAAAAACGAATGGATACAATAATTGAGAATAGGAAGTTGCACCAAGAGATAAACTATATAAGAGATGAAAAATAGACTCTCAAGAAAAAGTTTGAGTTGCTGCAGGAAGAAGCATTTTGGGTGATAGAGGAACTTTTGGCTGCACAAGGCATATTAAAGAAAGCAATGCAATATAACACAAAGAAATTGAATACCCCCATTACTGTGCATAAAATAGACTGGATTTTGATGCAAGAAGAACAAGCAAAGGAGAAGGTCACAACCATGAAGGAAACTTTTAAAAATTCCTTTTTGACATGGAAGGGAGCATATAAAAAGAACTGAGTGGCTCTGGACGAGCCACATGTGAGTGTTGGAGGCCTGTTGGGACAAGATTTTGGGACCTGTTTTTGGAAATGTGCAACACATGCAAAAGAAGGAAATATAGTTGGCACGCTTTCAGGGATCAACACACGCAAAAGAAGGAATACCATTGGAAGCCTTTAGGAATTTTGGTCCATCGAAAGGGGCTAAGACCTATTGTAATTGTATAAACGTGTAAGGTTTTGGGATAGAAGAGAGGCATGAAGGTCCATTAGATGTATCTTGGGTGGTTTGGAGGAATGGTTGTTATCCTCCCCACCCAAGTTTGATTCCTAGTAAGTGACATGTGATGCCCTTAATGGGTCTACAAGATACTCTTGTTGTTGAGTATGTTGCTCTTGTTGTTGAGAAATCAATATCCCTCCAATCCTATCCTCCCTATGTTCTCTCACAGATTTCTAGGGGGTTTTCTATGGATGTAATTATATACCGGTATTCGGTGCCATGAACATGCAAAGAACAAAAAAAAACAAAAAAAAAGGCATGAAGGTAGGAAAGAAAGTAAGTAGTGAAGGGCGACGAAGAGATAGGTGAATGAAAAGGGAATTTTGTATGTATGAGACATAAAGTATGAGGGAAGTGCACATATTTTGTAATGGATGTTCTAAATAATATAATAAGAAGTCGATCATTTTGGACGTAGCCCATCTTGGGTGAACCATGTTAAATCATGGTGTCTATGTGTTATTATTTGATTCTTTTGTTTATTGTGTGAATATAATGTATGTTTGGTTACTATCAATATGTTACATGTTAATATGTTTCTTTGCACATGATATAAGGATGCCTAAACAAATGCTAAGTAGAATGGTTATGAGGACTACCTCAAATCCCTTCATCACTGTGAAAACCTGGTTCCTGCAGTTCCCATAGATACCTCGGGTGAGACTTCAACTTCTTGTGGATGATGCCGAAAGGGTCGGTATTTGAGGGTTTTGTTGGTAAATTCATGTTGAACCCTGGGTCTTACCACTACGTGCCTATAATAGCCATGTGTCACAAAATGTAGATTTGTGGGTTTTTGTTTGTTTGTCAATTCAAACAGACTATAAATTTTCATTGAAATCTTCTATAGGTTGTAGCTGAACAAGGTGACATCCAAAAATTTTGATCAATTCATCGTATATGCATGTATGTTGTGCTACAAGTAGTCCTACATAAGTGTGTTGATGCATTCGGTCTTCCCATCAGTATAAAAATGGTTGGATAAACTATTCAATTACTTCATCCCCACAATTTTGAACAATGTTGTCCAAAAATGACTCATTAACCTTGCATCCTTGTCCAAAACAATGTTCAAAGGGAAGACCCCAATACTTCACTATGTGTTTGAAAACAAACTTCACAAATTATTCTTCGCTATAAGACATCTTTGTCAAAATAAAGACAACATACTTGGAGAACCAATCCACCACAACAAAAATCTTGTTGTATCCCTATACCATCATAAGTTGTGTGATGAAGTCCATCGAGACACTCACCCATGGTCTCTCGAGAATAGGTAAAGGATGCAACATACATTTTCTCATTATGGTGTCCATCTTATCCTTCTGACATATAAGTCAAGTGTGAACATAATCCTCCACATAATACTTCACCCATGTTATCACACAGTTTGTATTTTTGGAAAATCCCAACCCAAGCCATAAATGTGTGAAACAACTAGGAACACCTATCATTGTCAACTCAATAGATGTCCCTCTTGTTTTAGTGAAGGATAAGTCCAACACAAGGAAGGATTGTTGGGTTACCCTATGGGGATTGCGATGGGATAAGAAAATAGCTTGGAGAGTGCCCCTATAGGTCACGGTCAAGGATGGAAATGAGGCTCGAGAGGAATTTTTATGAGCTGGTAAATGGTTGCTAAGATTGGCACCTGCAAAACAAGGTTAGTCCTACTCGAAGAAAGACAATATATGATTATTAAAGCCTCAAAATAAATGGGGAATAAACAAGAATTCTTGTTGTCCAAAAATTCCAGTAGTATGGAAATATATATTAGTAGTAAATGAGTTAGGGAAAATGCAAATTAAACCATCAAAATCAAGTGTATGCTATTGGAAACAAAGCTATAAATTAGTAGACAATCTTCCAATAATTAAAGAAATGCTTTGATAGAAAAAGATGGATTTTACTAATTATTATCAAGAAGATTTTACTACATCCTTATGGATGTATCAAACGTTTGATACAACATCAAGTTCTATCCATTAAAATCAATGAGAAATCCATCGAAACAATAACCTTTAAGTATTACATCAATTATGACAACTTGCAAGTAAACTTCAGTGGTAGAAAAGTGAGTAAGAGAGTGAAATATAGTAAGTTTGTTTCATCCCTATTGGTGGTAGCTAAATGTTTATTACATCATCTATATCACTTGGTTAATCAAGACACCCTTAGGGAACAATACAACTTAAATCATGTAGAATTAAATTGCAATCTTGAACAATTCAATCTCCTTGAAATCATGTTTACCAATGCACAATATTCAATATCCAATGCAAAATATTAGTACCTCCTCTATTGGGTTATGGATTCTCCTGTTTATAAGATATGGTTTATTACTCATTTGGGGGTGTAAGGATTTTTACTCCCTAAAGTAAACAAGACTTAGGAAGGTAAATCTACGAGGGTGTAAGCCTTTTCACTCCTTGTAGAAAAATTTTAAATAGCCTTTTCAATGACAATAAAAGAGAGGTCCTTGATGGAGGTGTATTCCTTTATACTCCTCCAATGTTTTCACAAAATAACCTTGAAATCAAGAAGAAACACTTACAATTGCAGAAATTCCTTACCTAATCCAAGAGATAGCATGAAAAACCTTAATTATCAAGATATTCCACCACAATTTCCAAGAACAACCATGCAAGAGAAGTCACTAGCCTTCCTTCAACCAATAGACAAATAGAGAATCCAATTGCACAAGAGACAAGATAGATCGAATTGCCCAAGTAGGGAGAAAATTTCAATCAAGAGTTATGTAATTTTCAAGTGAGTTGTGTCTAAAATGAAAGTGAGAGGACCTCTATTTATATGAGGTTATCTAAAATCATTTTTTCCACATAAGAAAGTCAACAAAAAATTAAAATAGGGCCTACCCATTTATTTTTCTTTACAATTTGCAAAAATTAAAATTGCATAAAGTAAATCTCTTAGAAGGGTGACATCATTCCCTAAAAGGGTGACACTAGGCCCAAAAAATGAGATATTGAGCCTTTAGATGCAATTTGTTGGGCCTCCAAAAGCCATGTGTCACTCTCTCATGTGTTATGTTTCCTACCATGCATATTATTCCTTCAAACCACATCACCTCTCTTCTCCAACCATCAAGCCCATCAAACCCTAGCCTCCAAGTGACGTCAAGGAATTAGGGGATTATGTTCTAGGCCTCCAAAGGCCAATGTCCAAGTGCAAGGGGATATGATTTCATCATATAGTGTTGTCCAATTGCCTCCAAAGGAAATTCCCATCATCTCAAGTTCACAATTTCTCTGGGTTCCTCTACCCATCCTGTGGCATATGGAATAAACCTGTCATCAAGGTCAAATTGACACAATTCCTCCATGGAATGGTTCTTCACCTATCAAGGGCCTGCAAAGACAAAAAAGTACACCCTCCAAGGGTCCACAAGTCACATGTATCATTCTAAGTAACCCATATTTAATAAAATAACTGCCCAAATATTTCCATTAAATCCCCCCTTTTCAAACTAAAACAATGCTCGAAGAACTTATACAATTTTCCAAATTTAGGTATGGGAGGGTTGTCATGGTGCCCTATTGGGTAGTTCAATCCCCAAATCAAGGAGTGTTTCCCAATAAGACCCTCTCTAAATCATGTAGTGAATATGAGGTGGATGGGGGTATGAATTTTGGGCATGGTTTTCTTGACATATCAAGGGCTCATATTGTCTCATTTATGGGTGCCCTTGTG
>CBVK0100800043.1:0-10626 GCA_900067695.1 Picea abies
CTTATTTAATAGAAGTCAAGTTTTATTGTATCTCTGTTATTGTTCACTGTATTTCTGTGTTAGTATTATAAAGCTGTGGTTTCATTTCGTTTCGCTCATAAATCTGGATCAATGGTATCAGAGTAGTCTGCTCCTTGTCGGTTTTTTTAATGCATGTCTCCGACGCGGTCAGGGTATAGAGAGTTGGGTCTCAAGCTTGTTTCTCTTGAGGACAACTGCTCTAACACGCCCAAGAAATTGTCCATGGCAGGGGAAAAAAAAAGAAGATGGTAGAGGAGATCCTTTCAAAATGTTTCTCAATGAAGCTCTTGAGTGACAGAGAAACAAGATGATGGACAGCTTTGCACAAATCCTTCGACAGTTGTCGACAAGCGACGCATCCACCTCAAGCGAAGGCGTCACCCCCTTCAAGGTACCGATCAATTTTGTTATTCCTATATTTGAAGGTCAAATAGATATGGATGTCATAGATAAATGGTTAAACCTTATAGAGAGGTATTTTTCTGTCCACAACTTTTCCGATAGAGAAAAGATTACATTTGCACTCCTTAAGGTCGTCCCCCATGTCAAAGATTGGTGGGAGACTTTCTATAAACAAAAGGAAATAGAGGGACCCACATTATTTGCAGTTGCACCCACTTCGGGTTCCTTCGGGGATGTTATTAAGGAACAATACTACCCTGTTAAAAGTTATGACGACTTGTATACAAAATGCTCGACTACACTACGGCAGGAAAGAGACCAAACAGTTCAAGAGTTCACTAATGTATTCCATACCTTGCGCACCAAGTTGGGTATCAAAGATTCTGAGCGACGTCTAGTGCTCAAGTACCACGATGGTCTGCATAGATACATCCAGACATAAATGGAGTTTTTGGACATCTCATCCTTGGGCACGACCTATCGATATGTCGTCAAAATCAAGCAGGAGCTTAAACAAAAAACGTGGTCATTTGGGTCTGGGAACCCCTCACAGCAAAAGCAAGGCAAGGGAAACCCCAACCCACAGAACAAAGGACAGAGCAAAGATGGGCAACCTCGGGACAACCAGTCCAAGCCGCAAGCAAAGAAGGACAATGGGAAGACGAAGAAAGATACTAGGAAGTGGTGCGACTTCCATAAGAGCCCCTGGCATAACACTATTGATTGTCACTCAAAGAATTCATTGGTGGCTGAGGTGAAAGCCTATGAATCACATGTGGGTTCTGACTCTGAGTTAGAACCCAAAAAGGGGAGACATATCATTGACACAGAACCCAGTGCCACCATTGTTGCCACCAAGATTCAGCCCGATGAACCTAATGAGACAAAGGAATGTGAGTGCCTATTTCATTCACATGTGTGGGTGAAAGGAACTCCATTTCACTTCATCATTGATAGTGGTATCCTTAAGAACCTCATCTCAGTGGAGGCCATCAAGTAGCTAGTCCTGTCGACAAAACTGCACCCATAATCCTACACCATCAGATGGCTCTTCCAAGGAAGCGATCTTCATGTCAGCCAACAATGTCACTTGTTGTACGACATCAGGCCATTCAAAGATGAAGTATTGTGTAATATTTATCCCCTTGAAGTTTGTGATGTTCTTTTGGTCCAACCTTATTTATGGAAACGTCATGCTATATATGAGTCTAGGCCTCGTAGTTTTATTATTACTTTGAACGGGAAATTGTACAGGATACCCGAGGTAGTCCCACCTAGTGCCATTTCCTTGATCTTTTCCAAGCAATGCAGGAAGGTCATCTCTCATTTTATTATTACTTTGAACGGGAAATTGTACAGGATACCCGAGGTAGTCCCACCTAGTGCCATTTCCTTGATCTTTTCCAAGCAATGCAGGAAGGTCATCTCTCAGACCGGGAAGTTTGTCTTATTCATGATTCTCTCTCAGAGTGAGAGAAATATTGCAGCCACATCCATGGCCTCCACGACCGATCTCTCCAAGCAGCAAAAGCAAGTGGATAAGGTCGTGGAAGAATACAAATACATCTTATCATCACCTATCGGGGTACCTATGCACTGTCAGGTCCATAATTCCATCAATCTGACCACTGGCGCACTACTACCCAATAGGCCAGTCTATCTTCGCTCTCTGTTAGAAAATGATGAGATCAAGTGCCAGATCAAAGAAATTCTCCACAAGGGGCACATCCGACCCAACTCATCACTTTGTGGAAGCCCAATCCTATTGGTGTAGAAGAAAGAAGGGACATGGCAACTCTGCATTGATTATCGAACCCTAAATAAAATCATAGTCAGGAACCGGGGGAAAAATACTTCAGTGAGATTGATCTAAAATCTAGCTACCATCAGGTCCCAATAGAGCAGAAAGATGTATGGAAGACTGCCTCCAAGTCAAAAGAAGGTATTTTTTAATGGTTGGTCATGGCCTTTGGTTTGACAAATTCCCCAACAACTTTCATGAGGATGATGGATAATATCTTACAGCCTTTCACCAATTCTTTTGTAGTGGTGTATCTGGATGACATCCTCATCTACAACAAGACTTGGGCGGAACACATGCATCATATTCAGTAGGTTATGCACACTCTGCGAGAGCATAAGCTATATGCCAACCTGGAAAAATGCTCCTTCGACATGGATAGGTTCCAATACATTGGAAAAAAAAATTATGAGAATGGTGTGCATGTGGATCCAACCAAAATCTAGGTCATTCATGACTAGCTAGCCCCAACCACACTCAATGAGCTTTAGAGATTCTTAGGCCTTGCTAATTTCTATCACAGGTTCATGTTGGCATAGGTTCATGTTGGCATTCTTCTGTATTGCAAGGGACCTCATCCAAGTAACCAGGGGTGGTGGTAAGACAAAGTTTGTGTGGGGCCTGTCCCAATAGAAAGAGTTTGATGATATGAAGAAGTTCTTGTGCTCAGCCCCAGTGCTTTCATTACCTGAGCTACAACAACCCTTTGAGATCGAGACAAATTCTTCAGACTATGTTGTGGGTGCAGTTCTCACTCAGTACAGCCACCCTGTGGCCTATCATAGTGATACACTATTAGATGTCATCTGTAAGTACCCTACTTATGACAAAGAAATGTACTAGGAAACAAGGCCTGTACACTACTCTTACTACTCCTAAGAAGCCCTGTGAATACATATCCATGGACTACATGTTGGGCCTTTCATCCACCAAGCAGGGAAATGACTATGTTTTTTAGGTTGTTGATCACTTTTCCAAGATGGTGATTCTGGATGCCTGCAAGAAGAGCATCATAGTGGAGGCCACTACCAAGCTCTTTTTTGAACGAGTGTGAGTACATTTTTGGATCCCATGGACCATTATCTTAGATTAGGATAGTTGGTTTCTTAACACATTCTAGTCGAGCCTCTAGTCATTGCTGGACACCAAGCTCACCAAATCCACTACCTTCCACTCCTAGACGAATGGCCAAACTAAGGTCGTCAACCAGATGATTGTGCATGTACAATTCCAAGAACCCCCGCACATGGGATAAGCATCTTCCCTATGTTCATCACAGCTAAAACATATACATATATAGCTCAATCAAACACAACCCCTTTTAGGTGGGGTTGGGATTTCAACCATTTGGTCCCATGGATGTTGCACTACCCCTTGCGGCCACCCATACAGACTCATCCCATGCTCCAACTGAAGCTGACAAAGCCACCCGGTTCATTGAGCGGATCGAGCACATCCACCAAAAGGTTCATAATATTTTACAGAAGTCCAATGCCAAGGACAAGTAGCGCCATGATCAACATCGGGTGCCACACAAGTTTCAAGTGGGAGACAAAGTTTGGTTTCACTTGCAGACATAATGCCTTACAGGGCCCCATAAAAATATTAGTCCACCTCGTTATGGGCCTTACACCATCACCAAGGTTGTGGGCCACAATTATTTTGAGCTCAACATTCCCCCCTTCCTTGGCTTGCACCTAGTGTTAAATGTGGATCTCCTTCAGCCATATTTTCCACCATTATTCGACACCTCAGAGATAGAAGAATAGTTGACACCAAAAGAGCTCAACCCTGACTGCATGGAACAGGAATCCAATGATCAGATCATAGACACACAGGTCAAGGGCAATCACCAGTAGAGGATCCAACTTTATCGGGTTGTCAAAGCATGGCAACTCCTACACCAATGCAAGTGGCTAACTTGGGGCCAAATTCAACAGAAATTTCCTCACCTCATGGGGGAACTCAACGCATTGGAGACCATTGATTCCTAAGGGGGAAGGATTGATCCAGGTGGATATTGGTGGCCACCCACCTATTCCAACTGACTCATTTTGGTAATTTTTCAGTTTGGCAGTTTTTTTCCTAGTTTTCGTGTTCTAAACTTCTGGGGCCATTTTGAGGCCCTAAACAAATTGTTTAGGGCCCGCCACAATAAAAATATAGATATAGTCAAATTTTAAAGCCATAATGTGTAGTCTCCGGATAGGCCTTTCCAACGAGCTATCGTGTGCCTAAAACGAAGATCGTATGCAAAAGTTACAACCCCGAGAAGTTGATGTACTAACTTACCCCAACAGGGCCCACATGAATTTTGGTGCTTCATCTCCTAGGGTTAGGTTTTTTATGTCTAGGTTTTTGGCATCCATGTTTATTGTAAAAAGTATTTCATAGCCTCATTGTAATCATCTTCATGCAAATGAGTGTAGCCGTCACATCTCTTCTCAGAGATAAGCTACCACCATTCTAGCAAGCTTGTTCCAGTTTGCATTTTACAGTTTCATCATATTTCTTATTTAATAGAAGTCAAGTTTTATTGTATCTCTGTTATTATTCATTGTGACTCTGTAATATTATAAATATGTGTTTTCATTTCGTTCTACTCATAAATCTGGATCAACTGTGGCCAATTGGTGGCCCATAGTGTAGATTTTCCAGTTAACTGCTAGACAATTATACAAGCTTGGGCCGGTGGAATTTTGTGCAGGTGTGTCCTATACCATGAACGAGACTTGATTTTGTATGAGGATCCTGAGGGAATTGTAGGATATCACAACATCGACAAAGCCATGACACACAAGGTGTTTCACAAGGAATATTGTAACTGGCGTAATGCATGCGAGCGCATTAGAAATCCCTACCACCAAGATGAATTACCTTTATTTTGTATTACAACATTGGAGTTGTTTGACAAGTGGGACATTGACGTTTTTGGACCAATTATTCCTCCAACAAGCCAGACGGGTGTGCACTACATTATCACGACCAAAAAGTATTTGACATGATGGTTAGAAGTGATGCTACTCAAGGATTGTACTGTAGAGATGGTTGTGTACTTCATATTGGAGAATGTGATTACCAGGTTTGAGTGCCCGAAGGTATTGATGAGCAATCAAGGAGCAAAATTTTTGAACAATATTATCCGTGAGCTCACTCAAGAGTTCACAGTCCATCACTAGAAGAGAACCCCCTATCATCCACAAGCTAATGGTACAATTGAAGCATTAAATAAGATTTTAGAGCATGCCGTAACCAAAGTTTGTAATGTGAAATGTGATGACCAGGATTAGCGTATTCTAGTAGTACTATGGGCATATAGAACAACCTATAAGAGGTTGATGAAGCATACCCCCTTTAGGTTAGTTTATGGAAAGGAGGTCATCATGCCACTAGAGTTCATTGTTCCAAGTTTGTGCATTTTTGTAGCCACCTAGATGTCCGATGAATATTCTCTTCAACAACGATTAGACAAGATCATGAAGTTGGAAGATGCTCATCTTTTGGTGGGATTCAACGAAATGGTCAAGAAGAAGAGATATAAAGCATGTCACAAGCACAACATCCACCACAAAATTTTGCAACTGGATTGTTTAGTGTTATATGATAGAAAATTCTTCAAACATCCTGGAAAGTTATGCATGCGTTGGTTAGACCCATTTCGCCTAGTTTACATCAGTGAGGCTAGGGCAGTAAAGTTGGACACATTGCAGGGTCAACCACTCAAGGGACTCATCAATGGCAGTCGGTTGAAGGTGTATTATGGCCCGCAAGGGTCAAATGCACTTTTAAAGAGTTAATCAATGCAAAAGTTAGTGTATCATAGGTGTGGTGTAATGTATGAAGTATATAGGAAGGTACAGATTCAACATAATTGATTTTTTTTTAATATCGTAGGACATGCTCCAGTCACATAGGTGGACAAGATAGGTTTCCAGGTCCGTAGATTCTCAAGATTTCCATTTGCAGGTGAAGTTATTAGCAGTGTACAATGTACTGAATAAGACAGGGGGTTCATACAAGAGTGACATGAGCTACATGGCACTACGCAACACCAAAGGGTCAATCTATCTAATTCCTCCAGATCACACAAGGTCCAAGTATGCAATCCATTATGACACCACATTTCAAAAGGCACATCGTTAATACCGACAGTTCCCTAGTGATGTCCCCAAGTCATGGTTGTTTCCAACAGACAATCAATTACATACAAGTCTCATCCCATGCAGGTGACCCGAGATCCAACATTTTCTTTCTCATGATGGTTGATGATTTCGAGTAAAACTACTGGGAAGGGACCCTGACCTCTCATTCACCAACAATATGCAATCGACTACCAAACAGTTCCCTGAATTGTGATTCGAAGCTGTGACAATACGCCAACTCTCTAAGTCGAGAATTGGTGAGCCTATTTCCATGGATGATCTCCTTCACAGATGGCATCAATATGATTCGCCGATTTCTCCCCTCCACCGATTGTCGAAGTCCATGTCTTCCTCTTGATACCCCTATTTGAACGAGACAAAAGGGTGACAATGGTCTGAGCCCATGGAGCCTTCACTTGAGGCCAACTTCTCGTAGGTCACTAAGTAACCAGGCTAAGTTCTAGTTATAGGGATTGGTCTGGTTTGAGCTCATATCATTAGAGGGAAAGCTTTCAAATATCTCTTAGTCACAAATTTATGGCAGTGTGCCAACTCTCTTTGCCAGGAGTTGGTGAGCATGTTGCCATGGATGATCCCCTTCACAGATGTCATTAGTTTGATTCATCAGGCTTCCCCCTCCACCGGTTGTTGAAGTCCATGTCTTCCTCCTGATACCCCTAGTTGAACGAGACAGGAGGGTGACAATGGTCTGAGTCAATGGATCCTTCATTCAAGGCCAACTTCTCGTAGGTCACCGAGTAATTGGGCCATGTTATAGTTGTAGGGATTGGCCTGGTTTGAGCTTGTATAATTGGAGGGAAGGCTTCCAAATATCTCTCACTCACCCATCTAGAAAGAGCTCAGAAATAGAGAATTCGATAGATGATTTTCTCTTACTCAAACATGGTTGCAACCACATCCTAGTTTGATGCTTTGGTCATGCAATATTGATTATTTTTTCTTACTCAAGCATTGTGCAGATAGACTGGTCAGTCCACCTTGGTACAATATCACTACCACCTAGAAATCCCATTGGGAAAAATGCCATTGGCTCAAGGATGAGCCAAATAATATTGTTGGGGGCCTATTAGCACCCAAATTTTTGGGAAGGTTTTGTGTGCGCAAAAACCAGTCGTACACACACATCATTTTTGCGTGCACACATCAACAACGACGTGATGGATGGAATAAGGCGCGTGGTCCAATCAAAGTTCTATACTACACGTTGGAGATCGGAAAATATACTGCATGCACACCAAGTCAAAAGAACATCTTCATGAATCTTCCCAAATAATGAACCCAGAAAACACGAGAGATAGTGGGGTAGATGATGGATGAGCTATCAATTTCACTAGGAATGCCATGCTCCAAAGAGGGTATGTGGGCTGCATGCAGACAATAGAAGCATGCAGAACTGGTGATCACCAAAGTAAGTGGAGCAGAGAAGAAAGGGAGAGAGTGCCACAGGAGAAGGTAGAGGAGAAGGAAACAAGAATAGAGCAAGTGTCCGAAAGAGAAGAAGATATAGGAGTCTATCCGAGGTCTGCAAGAAGGTAGTTCAAGTTTTGTATGAACCTTGTTTTGAGTTTATGTAACAGTTTTTGTATGAGTCTAGAAAATTCCTATATAGAGTATGTAATGGAGTTTGTTGAGTAGTATAGAGTCTGAACAAAGATTGTATAGTGCATTGTAGTGCATGAGTTGTAAAATGGATTAGAGCACAGAGCATGATTCCCTTTGCAATGTATGCATTATGTTGTTTAATGGAGATAATATAAAGTTGAAATTCTCTATGTCACTTGATATGTCTATTATGTGTTTAATGGATGATTGTGTTAATGGTACGTCTATTAATGGAGTGTGATTGAATGAATAAATGTTATCATGAGTGGCTTCCTCGTATTCTTTATCCCTTCATATCTGACACAAGACCAGATGGTCTGTGTGATTCTCATGGCGTTTCAGGTGAGACCTTTCGTCCTTGACTAAAGATTTATATGCTGACGCCTTGGGGTTTTGTTGGTCAACCCTGGATGAACCCTAGGTCATCAACCCCCTAGTGATAGGAAGGATGTGTGTAAGTGAGCCAACAGTAAGTGACTTGAACTTAGGAATAGTGACTTTGAGGATTCCATTCTTCATCTAAGCTTTGTAAACCCTAGTAGCACAAAATAAAAAACCTTAAAAAGGAAAATTTGAACTCAAGGCTAATTGCAGGTTGTTTGAGTGGCCTTGATTGGTAGGGTAAGAAAGTTTACATTTTATTTTTAAAAGTTTTCATTCTCTTACATGAAGGTCCATGGAAAACCATTGAGAATAAAGGAAAAATTAGTAAGGAAAGATTTAAATGCATAAAGGATAGAAATTTGGAAAACCCATTGATCAACAAGGCAAACAACAACATTACACAGTTCTTAGCTTCGTTGATAAAATATCGTGTCATCTCCATCCCCTTCTCTTCTGCACTAGAAGCAATGACACTCTCTATTTCCCCTAGTGCTAATGCCAATGTTTCCCTCCATCTCACTATTAGTTTTCTCTCTTTTTCACTTCATCATATATGTGTAAGCCTTCCCAGTGACATCTCCACTCTTAAACCTCATTCAAAAAGTCAATAAGACAACATCTACCCTACTAAATTTATCACTCTTCTACTCCTATAGTGACATCTCCACTCTTAAACCTCATTCAAAAAGTCAATAAGACAACATCTACCCTACTAAATTTATCACTCTTCTACTCCTATATTAATTTTTCTCTACTTCTATTTTTCATATACTTTCACACTTGTGGACAATGAATAAAACAAATTAATGACAAAGTCATGAAATAACTTGGAACCTAAACAATACCTTCCATTAAGAAAACACATAAAAAAACATTGTAAAATAACCTCGGAGAAATACTTGCATATAAACATGAAACATCAAATATGACATATACAAAATGCTACAACATGAATGTGCTAAACAAACATACTTCCCGTGAGAGTAATAGGATTATGCTTTGTTGGGAACATGAATGTGTTAAACAAACATACTTACCGTGAGAGTAATAGGATTATGCTTTGTTGGGCAGTTCCACTTATAATGAAAAATCAAGAACTGTAAACATTTAAGATGTCGTACCAAAAGATTGGATTACATCAGGGTAACACAACTTAAACGGGAACAGTCTTTTGGGGCACAATGAATCGAGAACAAATATAATGATCAGAACTTTGACCATCCAAATCAAGTTGGAAATTAAGAAAATGTAAACATTTAAGATGTCAAGCAAAAATTGGATTACATCATGGTAGCACAACTTAAATGACAACAATCTCCTCGGGACAATGAATCGAGAACAAATATAATTATCAGAACTTCGACCATCCAAATCATATTGGAAATTTAGTTATTTCTAATAATTGTGCTCTATTGTTTGGAATAGAGAAGTAACCATTCATTTTTGACTAACTAATAAATCCCACCTACCATTTAATACAGCAAACTAAATGAATTTGTTGAAATTCATACCTGCAGATGGTAATCTATGTGGATAAATAAAGGAAATATGGAAAATCTATGTGATAAATAAAATGAAATATTGATTTACTATGGTTTACTTTTTCATTTCATGATTTGACAGGTGCATATGACATCTCATCTGGTTACAAATACAAACAAGCAATAGAGCGAAAGACATGTGTAGTTGGTCTTTAACTGGATCGGAAGTTTATTAAGAATAACATTTGGACCCTTGATTTAACAAGGGCATTGAACCAAAATCCTCAGTTATTCTGTACGGTGCGGTGCTGCGCTAGGTTCAAAATGATCTTGGCTTACTCAAGACCAAATGGGCTATTGGGGATTCCAGAAAAAAGGGCTAAAAAGTGTTTCCTCTGTCAACAAAATGATTTTGGGTTATCAACTGTATTTCTATGGAACGCCAGTCTTCTGTAGGGTCTGAAATGGGTACTGTTCATCTGTGTAATCTAGGATCAAGGTTTGTGGAGAGGGCTGGTCCCAAAAAAGGCTTGTTGTATGTCCCAAAAGTTTTGGTTGGTATGGAGTTTCTTTGTTCAGTGTCTAGGAATCTTGTAATTTTCTATGCAGTCATGAAATATATAATCTGTAGAACAAATCCCAGATACAATTACAAACTGAATAAAAACTTTGATGGAATGAACTACGTACTAGACAGTTACCAGCGTGCTGGTATATAGATATAGATATATGAGACCAGGTAAACTGCATAATTCTCACATCGAAGCCGACG
>CBVK0100800044.1:0-10626 GCA_900067695.1 Picea abies
CTAGAGCTTCAATCCTAGCAATAGATCTAGGGGTCAATCCCCTAAACCATCTCCTAAACTCACCATCGAGGCTTTAGATAAAGACGCTCATCTAGACATCTTCATTTTCAATATTCATATTATCTGCATAACTGTAGAAGGTAGCCAGGTGCTCTTTTGCAGTCACGTATTCATCTCTAGTGAACTTGGGCATGTATTTTAGGTAGTCTCCAGTAAGGATAGAATTTAGAGACTAAGGTAAAATGAGAGGAGCATATCGGGCATCTATGATAGCATCCATTATGTTTCTAGGTGGATTAACTCCTACCATTAGAGTGTGAACTGGAGGATATGGAGTCCAGGAAGGAGAAACTGGAACTGAGCTTGTAGGAGGAAAAGGAAATAGTAGAGGATTCGAGGAGGAGGGGGAACTGAGCTTGTAGGAGGAAAAGGAAATAGTAGAGGATTCGAGGAGGAGGTTAACGGTTTTAAGGGGGAAAAGATTTCTCTTCACTCATCAACAACAATAGTAATAGGAGGAGGGGTGGTAAGGCTTGGGGTGGGAAAATATGCTGAGGTTCTAGGTCTAAACCATAGTACAACCTTAGGGGAGAGAGGAGTGACGAGGATTTATCCCTCCAATCCCAGATCAGGAGGGGAAAACTCAATAGGAACACTCCCAAAATTCAAAGTTCGAGAAACTCCTCCAAACAGTATGATAGGAAAAGGAGAAGCAAATATGGGAGTTTCTAAAGGATTAAGGTGAAAATCATCAGAAACACCTGGTTCAATAGTAGAAGCTCCTTCTGGCAGGGCCTTTACCTTTCTGATAAGTTTCTCTATATTGGCTTCAGGTGTTGCTAAAGGAAGCTTCGGGGTAGACCATGTGTGTCTGCCTCTGGAAGCCAAAACTGAAACAATAGATTCACCACACTGAATTCGTCACAATGGATTTGCCAGGTGCACAGTAGAAATCTTGTAGGGTTGTGAAGCCTGATGCACCTTCAAGATCAGAGGCTCAATGTTGTTAAATCCTGGGGAAAATCTTCAACTTTGTCCCCGGAAACAGCGCCAAAAATGTTAGCACCAGAAGTCACCTCTGTATTGTAGTAGAGGTAAGCCTGATACCCATTAGTTTTATATGTCATGATAATTGAATTAGGGTGTTTGAATGGGTGCAGACCCAAGAGAATATCGTTTTAACTCAGAAAACTAGGCTAGGCATGCACAAGAAGGTGAGGTCTTGATCTAACTTCAGCCAAGAAGTTGAGTTTAAAATGAATAGAGGGAAGACTTGGTGAGAAAGATGAACAAGACTGTTATGGGCATTAGGGCTTCCAACAACTTGGAGAAGAAATACAAGACACTGAAAATGTGCCTAAGAGACACAGTTACAACAACATGGTGATCAAACCTTCATGATCAAACCTTCATCACAATGCTACTGTAACAACTCAACTGGATCCTCCAATTCTAAGTTACTCAGTGTGGGGAGGAAGAGATAATACAAAAAATTGATTTAAAACTGGTAAAAATACTATCATGATCAAACATACGTCACAAAAACACAATCACCCTCGACTGGATCCTCCAATTCTGAGTGTCTTAAAACAATGTTTACAGAGAGATGGAGTGAATTTGACTTTCATTAAACAAGAAGTCTCAAATACAATTGCATAACTAGGAAAATCAGTACTTCATCAAAACTTTACAATTCGAGAGCGTAGCTCGACCATTGACCCTTGCAAAAACATAAAAAATGAGTATATATACTCAGAGAAACTCACCCCTGACAACAGGAGAGTTGTTGAGCCATTAAATTCCAAGTTAGCATGTGCAACTCTTCTTGTCTAACAGGAACATCAGATCGACATGGCTCTTGTAGGGGAGCCTTCACACAGGGGTACCATGCAGGGGTGATTTTAAGGATGGAAAATTATTTTAAAATGTAGAAACCTTGGCGAATATTACTAATCCTTCATATGCCAACTATAAATATTTGGCGAAATTTTTGTAAAACTATTCAAATTTCTAAATATTTTATATAGTTTGTATAAATTTTTGGCAATTTTTAAGGTAAAATGATTTTATCCTATAGAATTTGGGCGAATCAATTTGAGAATAGCAAATTTGTTTTTGGGAAAAGCCATGGAAAATTAACCCATGAGAGAAATTTATCCCCTAAAATAATCCCTAGGACTCTTTGATACCTATCTTGGTGGGAAAGGTATGGAATGTATTGATGAACTCAAGCATGGCTTGGCCCCTCTCTTGACGCAGTGTGGTCAATCTCACATATTGGTCTTCATAGTTGCCAACATGGTAATATTGTTCCTTGACCACATCCACAAAAATATCACAAGTGGGATTGACCCCATATACTCCAAAATCCTCTATGGAAATCCCCCCCCAGTAAGTTTCCCACCAATGTTTGACATGGGGGAGAGCCTTAAGGAGTGAGAAAGTGATCTTTTCCCTGTCAGAAAAATTGTGAACGGAGAAATAACCTTCTAGAAGATTTAACCATTTGTCTAGGGCATCTGCATATATTTAACCTTCAAATATGGGAATATCAAAATTAGAATGTACCTTTAAAGGAGAGGTGATTCCAAAGTGGTGTCTTGATGAAGATGTGTCTGTTGCTATCAGAAAGCAGTGAATGATGTGGGAAAAGTTCTCCATCATTTTGTCCCTTTGTCGCGTGAGATATTGCTCAAGAAATAGATTGATAGAATCTTTTGCTCCATTGTTTTTATTTTCTTTCTCCATGGAGGGTTTCTTGAGCATGAGAGAGTGATTTTAATTAAGATATATAATCTCAAGATCCAACTTGCTATACACGGACCTCATTAGGGACATGCACTGAAAAACAATCAAGAGCAACCTGCTCTGATACCACTGATCCAGATTATTTTTGACACGAAATGAGAGGGGAGATATACTAAAGAAATGTACAGATATATCTAGGATACCCAATAATATAACATAAATATATCATATATGCAACCATAAACACAAATATATAGTAATACACAATTTCTATTAATGAGAGAAATGTACAAAACTGTAGAAATACAGAGTGAAAGACTCGCTAGAATGGTGGAAGCTTATCTATGAGAAGATATGTGACAGATACCCAAATTCAAAAGAATATGATTTTACATTGAGGCTCCAAATGCCTTTTTATCATAAATAAAATACAAAACCCTAACCCTGGAAGATGAAAATCCAACAATTTTGTGGACCCCGTTTTGGGTAGTTTGGTGTATCAACTTCTCGGGGGCATAACTTTGGCATACGATCTTTGTTTGGGGCACACGATAGATTAATGGAAAGGTATCATCGAGAATATTAATTTTGGAGGACAAATAAAATTCTTTTTCTATCAATGAGGATATCAATCCCTAAAAACCTTCATTTACGCCCTCAAAATGGCCCTGGAAGTTTAGGAAACGAAAAATTGCTAAAACTAATAAGTTGCCAGAAAAATGTTTTGAGTTAGTTGGAACAGGTTGGTGGTCTCTAATATCCACATGGATCATTCTAAATCACTTATACTCATGCAATTTCATCACATAACAATGACGCTCTCTCCCTTTCGCTTCATTACATTGCTTATTGACTAGGTTCACCTCTTCTTCCCAACACACTACTCGTTGAAAAATTTCCATCTCTTGTCACAAATGAATCAATGGATGGATTTCAAACCCTCAACATCATATATCACATCGAGGAAAATTATCTCCCTCTTAGCAACACTGATTAGGTTAGTGTAGCCCACTTTTTCCATAAAGCTTATCTCGTCCCCCTCCTAGCTTGGATCCATTCTTGTTGCGTTCATAAGTTGATATCCTTAAATTTCCAATGAATAAAATCTACATGCCTATATAGAAATTTGGTAATTAATTTACTATCTCAACTAATTCACTTTAGATCACAGTCATAATCAAGTTTTAATGTTCCCAGTGGCTTTCTTCACACACATGGTACTAAATTGTTTTTTTTGCGTTTCTTGACATTACAACTAATTCTTCATTTTGGAATCCTATCCTAGAATCATATGGGTTAATAATAACACCTAAAGGTCTTGCGTTGGTTCTAAAATTCACTTTGGGAGAAATTTGGCCCTTTCAGCTCCTAGACAATGCTAAGCGCACTGAATGTCAATTGGCAGTTTTTGTGGATTTATAAATTTGTCATATTAATACATAATATCAGTATTAATGGGTGGATCAAGAGCATGTACATCACATATGACCTAGAAATTGATGAAATAAAATTTGGATGAAGCACCAACGAACACAGGACCCAAACTTTCTTTAAAAAATGCCTTTGGGCGCAATTTTTTGTCATCCGTCAAAGTGAATTTTTCATCTCTGAAATAGGCTAATTGTATTTGTATATCCATTAGGATTCCAACGCAACTGAAGAAATCAAAATTTGAGGTCCGAAAGTGACAAAACGATCGTCTAGGATTTCCCACCATGCAAGCCTCGATAGTCATGGCCATCATTAGAAATGGATCCAATCAAATGATAGAACAAGATGTTGAGTTGTCTTCATAGAAAAACTTATCTTTTCTCTCTGTGTTGCAAAAAATGGCATCTCAATTGGGAATCCTTTGTGGAAGTTACGGGTTTTTGAACTCAAGATCTCATTGTCTCTTGCCAGTTCAACACTTAGAATTTTTCCAATTTTGCTTTCCCAGGAAGGAGGAGTTCCCTTGAACTCTTTCAAATTTCTCGGAGGAGTTTTATTCAAATCCTCTGAACAAGATTGAAGGATTTTCCTTCAAATCCTTCGAGCATGTTCAGGGAAGTTGTTAATAAAGTCTTCAAGTAAGTCAGAGGAGTTACCATCATCTCCTCCGAGCAATAAGATCAGAGGATTTTCCTTCAAATCCTCCGAGCAAGTTCAGGGAAGTTGTTAAGAAAGTATTCGAGATAGACAGAGGATTTCCCATCAACTGCTCCGAGAAGGTCAGAGGAGTTTTCATCAAATCCTTTGAGAAGGTCAAAGGAGTTGTCATCAACTCCTTTGAGAAGGTCAAAGGAGTTGTCATCAACTCCTTCGAGCAAAAGAGAATTGTGTCTGATAAATCGACACTAACGTTTTACTCAGGTGTCGGTTTTGCGACTTATTTATACCGTTGGAAAGTTATTTCATATATATACAAATTTTTAGTTATGTGATTTGAGAAATTTATAAAACATGGTACACTTATTCCAAACTGGATTATTTTTCATCAACTCCTCCAAACACGTCAAAGGAGTTGTCACTAACTCCTCCGAACAAAGAAAAATGTCTTTTGTAAAATGGTCATAAATTTTGACTCGGGTGTCCATTTTGCGCATTATTTATATCATTGGAAAGGTATTTCAGAGATATACAACTTAGTAGTTATAAGGTTTGATAAATTCCTAACTTAATGAAATATTTTTTGAATATGAATATATGGTACCTTGTTGGCAACCCTGGATAACACAACGCATCAAATTTTGAGAAGAAGGAGCAAGAATTGAATCTAGGGAAGTTTACTTGATATTAAAATCATTTAATGCCTTATTTATTTTCATTCAAATGATTATTTTGTATATTTTTTTGGATTTATTCTCATCTATTGTATGTCAAATGTTGTCATGTATTAAGCAAAGGAGAATCACGCTTAACATTCTGATGAGGAAATCTATAGCTAAAGACGATAAAGGAGAAATAATGAAAGATGTAGAAGTGATGGAGGAGAAAAAAATAAAGTATCGGGAAAATATATGAAGCAATGATCTAGAAACTCCATGAAGATAGAATATCAAACTCAAGACGATGAAGATTCCCCATACCCAAACCCAGTCTTTCTGATGTGAAAAAAACATATGGTCAAAATCTATGACGTCCCATTAGCTCTAAGAGACAAATTTGAAATTTCCTTGTTTCTCATCATTATAAAGAGGATGATGACAAACACTGGAAGATGAAAGGTCACAGAGACAAAATGCCAAAGGTCTTATTGAGCCTTAATAAATACTATAATAGAACTGAAAGAAATGGATTTCATCTCTTCAAACTTTGTACACCTTTGAACTACTTCGGGATATAGTGTCAACTAAAATTGGAGAGTTTTCCTAAGATTTTTCATGTACTATTGCTGAAACTATTAATATGGAGAAGCCCTCAGGGCCAAATTTTGAATGAGAGAAGCACTTGCATGTGTTGTTGTTTTGTTGTGAGCTATTTCAAGAAGAATTTTTGTTGTTCACATAGGTTATAAGAGCATGTTTGTTTATGGACTATTCTGATGCAATATATGTCTTATTGCATTTTTGTCATTCTTTCTTACATTACATGTCCTCAATGAATGAGCTACTAATGTATGTGATATATTGAATTAGACTATTCTGGTTATCTACTCATGTGCATTTGTTACCTGACTTTATTTCTTCATTTCAACTATCTTGGTGAAGCTACGATTAGAGCTATTTTTATGCCACAACTCATTCACTTATGTTAATTTGATCCTAGATAGGATAGGTTAGATTAGAATTATATTAGGCCTACATTTAGATGGTATTCATTTACATCTTTTGTTTTCACAACCACCCATCACTCACCCTCATCAGTGACCTGGGACACAACCGGTAGAACCAAAATAGCAATGGTTGTTGGGCCAAAATTTGGATAGGTTCCCTATTCCAAATGGTGAGAGGTCTAATTGGGACTTCTTACTGGGGAGAACCCCTTACGTCAGGTGAATTTTGACCCATAAATGCACTGATATTGAAATTTATGGATATGGACAAGGAATTCTTGGTATGCACAGATGCATCCAAGGAAGTATTGGGCTGAGTATTAATGCAAGACGGTTGAGTCATCACATATATTTCAAGGAAGCTAAGAAAGTATGAAGATAATTATGCTACACATGACTTGGAATTGTTAGTGATTGTTTATGCCTTGAGATTTTGGAGACATTACCTTATCGGACAAAAATTCAAGTTAAAAAGTGATCATTATGGATTGCAACACATTTTTACTCAGAGTGACTTGAACATGCGACAAATTAATTGGTTGAAACTTTAAAGTGAACACAACTTTGAGATCACGTACATCATGGGAACAATTAACAGAGTGGCAGATGCTTTGATTTGGAGACCACACATTTTATCAATAATACCCCTTAATATGAATTGTAACACCCCAGGTTTTGAGCCCCCATATCAAATAAAGTATTGTTACATTGTTGAGAGGCCAGCGTACTGAAACAATTATTAAAAGGCAAGTGTTCCTAAGAAATGTAATGTTTTTATCATTATTAATAATAAATACATCGTTGGTTGCTAGACAGACAAGGACTAGAGTTATAAGGGGCTATGATTCCACAAGAGAGGGGGAAGAGGGGCTAAGTGCTTATTTATTTTATATTACCCATTTTGTGTGTAACGGTGGGGGGGAATCAATTACGTGAGCTCTTGGGAGAAGACCAATAGATTCTTGATCCTCACGAATTACAAAAACCCATCCCTATTCTATGGGAGGGGTTATTTGGTTGGTTTGTTGGTTCGTTCGTTCTCCCGTTGGAAAATAATATTACTCACATTCCCCATTCTGGAGTTGTTTTTGGTCACCTCACACATTCATTCATCTATTTTGTTCACTTTTCATCTTCTCTCCTGGAGTCTACACTCTGTCCATCCCTTCATGCACTCAACTTTCCTCACATTGGTGTCTTATCTTGGGAAAGGAAGACGAACTGTTGAAAATCAACCACGGTTTTGTTGGTTGTAGAAATTGCTGGTGTAGTCCAGTGATGATCTGAGATGTGCATGTCTGAGATGCTTGGCATGTGGCAAAATTTGATCACAACTATGAGTCTTGAGAGTCCCATCATGGATATTCTAGACCAGCTGCACTGGAGCCCTAAACGGAGAAGGACTGCCTGAGGGACTGTGTGGCAGAGAAGGGCCGAGGTTTATTTTCTTGGGTGGTGCAGGCTAGGTAGAAGAGAGTTAGGTACTTGGATTGTTGTAGAAGCTTGTGAGAACTTGAGTGATGACTATTTTTGGAAGACAAGTAATAGTCTGGAACCATCCATGTGGATTCATATCCCTAGCTTAGGGGCGACATTGTTGTTGAGACTTGGAAAAAAATGTCTATGGTTGGGTGGAACGTCCTTGGTCTGCAGCCAGTTGGTGTTTTCTTTTATAAAAGATAAGTGCCCTCTATTATGGTTTCCTTTGCTTATGTATTTATTTCTTCTACGTATCAAATTATTATACATGATATTGTACCTATAATATGCATGCTTTCTAGTTAACGTTGTGCATGGTATATCGTGCATGTATTTTATGTTGTGGTATGAATCTTGATCATTCATGTATCTGTTTTATGCTTATTTATTAATTAAGTGTTATCGGATTTTCCAACTCAGCCAAGAGATGCATTCTTAGTGTGGCATACCTTTAGGTGGGAGGCTGGGTATGCTATAGTTTGGTAACAAAGAAGAAATGTAGCAACATTTCTCGTCCTGTCGGTGGCTAGGGACATTACAAATTGGTATCATATATCATGGTTCCAATACTAATCCTAGATGGGTTGTGTAAGCCGATATTGGAGCAAAAATTTCATAGACAAATTGTGTTGTAGAGTGCCATAAGGCGCTAAGAGTGAACCTTAACAGTGTTTGAAATCTTAGGAGGTGTAGTAGTTGGAGAAGCCGCGATGGTTGTATGTTCTATTTAGGAAGGATCTCAATCCCTCACAATCATCAGATATGGGAAAAGAGCGTGGAGGTTAAACCCTCAAGTCCTTCGAACTTCGCTTCTTTGACAGTTTCAAGTTCCTTTCCCTAAAAGAAGCCTGAAACCTCGAAGATTCAAAGTCCCAAAGTGACTCTATGTCATAGATCAGGGGGAGGAGTACCTGACCGTTGGATTTGGCCAAGGATAGGTTTGTTCCATTGGATCAAGCATAGATCAGGATATGGAGAAAAGTGGAGAAGATCAGACTCCAACCATCCAATCTGCATATGAGAAAGTTTGAGCCGTAGATCTTACAGTAGCTCGAAGATATCTCTCCAGGAAGAAAGTCTCCTAAAGTCCCTAACTCCAAAGTAAATATGGACCCTTCATGTTCAGGTACATGTAAGTGAATATTAAGAAGGGTCGTAAGTTAAACATTCGACATTTTGATGGTATGGTGGTGCTCAGCATCAGAAACCTCTGAAATCCCAAACCCCCAGACTAAATCTAGATTGTTTGTATTTGAGGATACATTTCTATAGATTAGCCGATTCGGGAGTTCGACATTTGGGGGATTTATGGTTCAGTGAGGAGGAGTCTCCTGAAGTTCCGAAGCCCTGAAAGCGTGAGGAACTAGGGTGATGTGGCCTACTGATGTCACCTATGGTGACGTGGACACACATGGATCTTTCCATGTGTCACCATGTTTCATGTTTTCCAAAGACTATTCATGCCATCTAGTATATGACACATTTCACCATTAGATAGGGCCACGCTTTCGTACCTTATTTGTTTCCACGTGGTAGTAGATACCATAGTCCAGAGACTTGGAACTCTAGAGGAATCAAGGAATAAGATGTGGCATCAAGGACTCCTGAAGGATAAATTCCATATCAACCCTTGATTACAGTAGAGACATGGCATAATATCCCAAGGTACGGAGACTTGGTACTCCTAAGATTTTGATTGCAGTTTACCTGTGTCAAGAAATCTCGAAAGGCGGAGTTAATCTCCACCGTTGATCAGGAGGTGATATGTGGAGGAAGGAGAGGACCTTTGGTACTTCCTCACTCAGGGATATCTGTGGAAAGATTCTTGGGAAATCCCTGAAGCCCGAAGTTGCGAAGGAAATCCTAGTCGTCGATCGAGATAGGATATGTGGCAATAGATCCTGCACCCTATAGACTTGGAACTCCCGAAGAGTCGAGAGTGTGGACAGTTCAGAACTCTCTAAGCCTAGATTCCCAGAGTTCTTATTGACCATCGATCTCAACCCTCGATCGATTCTCAACCACACAATCTTTGATATAGTGTTTCTAACACATAAAAGCACCAAGAAGGATTTGGCCCACAGTTTCGAGCCGTGGTCACTTGGGAAATGGTTTGAAGGAAGTGTCGGTGAAGAATGGATTTTTGTATCGACCAGGGATAAAATGGAAGTGTTATTCATATATATTCTTCATGATTTGAAAGGATTTGTAGCATTATTGACAATTTTGTTATAATATGCTTAATTATGACAAAATGGTCACTTGTACATTTTGCAAAATTAAGGGATTTACACATATCAGCTCAGAATGCGTATTGAAGAAATGGAATAAGAAGAGGGATCCTCCAACCATGATAAAGCAGTTGAAGGCTAGAATACTATAATTGGAAATGCATGAACATAATCCAATGGACACAAGGGCCGAGGGGAGAAAGAAACATTGATAGAAACTGTGAAGATCCTGAAAATAGAAGTGCAGAGATACAAGGAAGGCAACGAGAGGTTGATGAGGGAGAAAATTCAGATAAATGATTGAGTGATGGAGAGCCTAATTTAGTTTCAAAGTTAAGCCAAGAATGGCTCAAAGCATGAGAAATAAGGCAAGTGTCATGAAAGAAGAGATGATTGTGGAAGAGTTGGTTATTC
>CBVK0100800045.1:0-10626 GCA_900067695.1 Picea abies
TGATTAAGCGGGTCAAGATAGAGGGTTACTCCTTTTAAGAGTACTTTGAATGGAGTCTCTACACAACCCGTTCATGATCCCAAGCAGACCAAGTGTTGTAACCATGCTTTGATACCAATTTGGAACACACCCACTATGACATAATATATTTTTTGCCTTTTTCTCTCTCCTTTTTCTCGAGGGACAGAACCCCCAAGTTCCTACGAGGTCCTAGTGCAGGCTAGTCCTTCCTGTTGGAACCTTCCCTAAGCCAATCCATTGATTCTCTCATTGAAAACATGTCTTGTACAACTCAAGTACCAAGTGCGGGCTTCACCTCCATGTTGTCATTGGTTATGACCTTGACCAAGCCAAGAGGCACCTTTTGCACTTCGCGACTCAACGATGCACGAGGGTCAAGCCTTTCGACTCTTCAAACCCTGAAACCAAAAATCCTATATTTGAGTGAGATCGACGACCGTGAGTTTCTCCCCTGATCCGATGGTTCTAGCCGTATTGGGACTTCGGTAACTAGGAGTTCAAAAAGCAAGGGGGTCGATTTTTTCGACTCTTCAAACCCTGAACCATGAAATCATACCTTTGGTGAGATTGACAACTACGAGTCTCTCCCCTGATCCGACGGTCCTAGTCATATTGGGACTTTGGTAACCAAGAGTTCAAAATGAAAGAGGGTCGAGTTCTTCGACTCTTCAAACCCCGAACCCCAAAATCGTACCTTTGGTGAGATCGACAGCTGCGAGTATCTCCCCTGATCCGACGGCCCTAGCCGTATCGGGACTTCGGTAACCGGGAGTTCAAAATGCAAGAGGGTCAAGTTCTTCGACTCTTCAAACCATGAACCCCAAAATTGTGCCTTTGGTGAGATCAATGACTGCAAGTCTCTCCCCTTATCCGACGGTCCTAGCCATATCGGGACTTCGGTAACTGGTAGTTCATAATGCAAGAGGGTCTTCATAATGCAAGAGGGTCGAGTTCTTTGACTCTTCAAACCTCAAACCCTGAAATTGTACCTTTGGTGAGATCGACGACTGTGAGTCTCTCCCCTGATACGACGGTCCTAGCCGTATCGGGACTTCGGTAACCGGGAGTTAAAAATTAAAGAGGGTTGAGTTCTTCGACTCTTCAAACCCCGAACCCCGAACCCTATTCACACTAAGCCGATTCAGAGTTTCGCACTCTGGGAATTCATGACTTGCGAAGATGAGGATTATCACACTATGGTTTCTCGAGTGCTGAAACGCCAAAAAGCCAAAACCTATTCATATTAAGCTTCTTTAGGGGATTCGTACACGGGGGCTTTGCGACTTGCGAAGACGAGGGGTCCTGCCCTTTGGTCTTCCAGGTGTCGCAACGCCGAAATGCTAAAAACTGTTCCTGCCAATCTGCTTTGGGGTTTCGCACACCGAGGCTTCATGACTTGTGAAGATGAGGGGTCTTTCCCTTTGGTCTTCTGGGTGCTGAAACGCCGAAATGCCGAAAAATATTCCCGCTAAGCTGCTTCGGGTTTTCGCACACCTGGGCTTCGTGACTTGCGAAGATGAGGGGTCCTACCCTTTGGCCTTCTGGGTGCCAAAACATCGAAATGCTGAAGTCTCTTCACACTAAACCGATGGTCCATATCACTCCTGGATTAATGACCATGATCACGTCACAATTTCATGAATCGTGAGTTCGTGCAATCCTACCTGTGGACCACTCCAAGTCGCGGGTCAGAAAAATACTACCTGACTGCCATGCGTCCTGTGCTGATGGGTGGTTCCGAATTACTTCGGGACTTTCATGACGTTTCCAAGTCCACCCTTTGACCTATGTAAAGGTTAAGGTCGACGGGCAATAGAGCTTCGACAGATCCTCCCTAGGGTTCCTGGGTAAATTATCCCTAGGTTTGGTGATCTGACTAAAGCCTTCCTAAATCGCTGAGCTATATACTCTGCAGTAGTGGATTAAGGTAAACTCATGGGTTTACTATCATAGTAGCCCTTTCAAGGGACTTAATCCGACTCTGCAGTGCGAGGAAACTTCCCGGGGGAAGTGCCTTCGAAAAATTAAGCCAATGCATAGCGCGAACCAGGTAGATGGGGTCGTTCTCCAGGGCATAGACTCGTATCCTAAACCTATTAATTCTATGCCTAGATCGATTATGGTCATATAAGTATAAGTATGCATCCATTGTTTCCAAATCAAAACACAGGCAAACACTTCCATACATAAATCATTGATGAGCGTATAAACAAGAGCATGCATTCAGTTTGAAATATAAGACATAACACTTATTAGGAAATACCAGTCGTGTTGTGACCACTTAGATGGGTGCTCATTTCCACCCAACCGTAGGCTCAATGAATCCAGATGGATTTACCACTAGCCACCCCTGAGCTATACCACAATGCTTGGAGGTTCAGTCTCTTATTTCCAGCTCAACGGAAGTCCAGAACGAAGGTTTTTTCTTTCTCCTCCAATATTCGGGAATCCCTGTCTCTCCAGAGTTCCTTCCATATTCTTCCTTTGCAATCCCTTTCTCTGATACCAATTTGTAACACACCCACTATGACATAATAGATTTTTCACCTTTTTCTCTTTCCTTTTTCTTGAGGGATAGAATCCCCGAGTTCCAACGAGGTCCTAGTTCAGGCTAGTCCTTCCTGTCGGGACCTTCCCTAAGCCAATCCGTCGGTTCTCTCATTGAAAACCCGTCTTGTACAACTCATGTACCAAGTGTGGGCTTCACCTCCATGTTATAAGGGGGTCGAGTTTTTCGACTCTTCAAACCCCGAACCCCGAAATCGTACCTTTAGTGAGATCGGCAGCTGTGAGTCTCTCCCCTGATCCAATGGTCCTAGTTGTATCAGGACTTTGGTAACTGAGAGTTCAAAATGCAAGACGGTCGAGTTCTTCGACTCTTCAAACCCCGAACGCCAAAATCGTACCTTTGGTGAGATTGACGACTGCGAGTCTCTTCCCTGATCCGACGGTCCTAGCCGTATTGGGACTTCGATAACCGAGATTTCAAAATGAAAGAGGGTCGAGCTCTTCGACTCTTCAAACCCCGAACCCTGAAATCATACCTTTGGTGAGATCGACGACTGTGAGTCTCTCCCTTGATCCGACGGTCCTAGCCATATCGAGACTTCGGTAACCGTGAGTTAAAAATGAAAGAGGGTCGATTTCTTCGACTCTGCAAACCCCGAACCCCAAAATCGTACCTTTGATGAGATTGATGGTTGCGAGTCTCTCGCCTGATCCAATGGTCCTAGCCATATTGGGACTTTGGTAATCAGGAGTTCAAAATGCAAGAGGGTCGAGTTATTTGACTCTTCAAACCCTAAACCCTGAACCCTATTCACACTAAGCCGATTCAGAGTTTCGTACTCTGGGACTTCATGACTTGCGAAGATGAGGGTTATCGCTCTATGGTTTCCCAGGTGCTGAAACACCGAAAATCTGAAAGCTATTCATACTAAGCTACTTTGCGGTTTCACGACTTGTGAAGACGAGGGGTCCTGCCCTTTGGTCTTCAGGGTGCCAAAATGCCGAAATGCCGAAAACTATTCCCGCTAAGCTGCTTTGGGGTTTTGCACATCGGGGCTTCGTGACTTGCGAAGACGAGGGTTCCTACCCTTTGGTCTTTCGGGTGTCAAAATGCCAAAATGCTGAAAAATATTCCCACTAAGTTTCTTTGGGGTTTCGCACACCGGGGCTTCACAAATTGCGAAGACAAGGGGTCCTACCCTTTTTCCTTGTGGGTGCCGAAATACCAAAATGCCGAAGTCTCTTCACGCTAAACCGATGGTCCAAATCACTCATGGATCAACGACCACGATCACGTCACGATTTCACGAATCGTGAGTTCGTGCAATCATACCCTTGGACCACTCCAAGTCATGGGTCAACGAAATGCTACTCGACTGCCACGCGTCCTGTGCCGATGGGTGGTTCCGAATTACTTCAGGTCTTTCAGGACGTTGCCAAGGCCACCCTACAGCCTATGTAAAGGTTAAGGTCGACGAGCAATAGAGCTCTGACAGATCCTCCCTAGGGTTCCTGGGTAAATTATCCCTAGGTTTGGTGATCTGACTAAAGCCTTCCTAAGTCGCCCAGCTATATACTCTGTGGTAGGGGGGTAAGGTAAACTCGTGGGTTTACTATCATAGTAGCCCTTTTAAGGGACTTACTCCAACTCAGGAGTGTGAGGAAACTTCTCGGAGAAGTGCCTTTGGTAAATTAAGCCAATGCATAGCGCGAGCTAGGTAGATGGGGCCATTATCTAGGGCATAGACTCGTATCCTAAACCTATTCATTCTATGCCTAGACCGATTATGGTCATATAAATATAAGTATGCATCCATTGTTTCCAAATCAAAACATAGGCAAACACTTCCATACAAAAATCATTCATGAGCGTATAAACATGAGCATGCATTCAGTTCGAAATATAAGACATAACACTTATCAAGAAACAACAATCATGTTGCGACCACTGAGAGGGGTGCTCGTTTCCACCCAACCATAGGCTTAATGAATCTAGATGGATTTACCACTAGCCACCCCCAAACTAGACCACGATGCTTGGAGATTCAGTCTCCTATTTCCAGCTCAATGGAAGTCCAGAACGAAGGTTTTTTCTTTCTCCTCCACTGTTTGGGACTCCCTATCTCTCCAGAGTTCCTTCCATCTTCTTCTTTTGCGATCCCCTGTCATGTTTGTTCCCCCCCCCACACACTTCCTTTCTTTCCTTGTTCTGCAAGGTTGCGTGTGGCGCGAATTTCCCCGCCTGTGGTCAGGTCTGAGGGCTTCTACGGATGGGCAAGTCACCCCCATCCCCTCATTAACTCATGAGGAGCCTCCCCACCTACCATCCTGGTGACTAATTCATTCCAGGGTCAGAGAGCCTTTTTGGTCTTCGAGCCAGTAAAGACTAATACGGTATTGGTTCGGTGGAAGTTAACACCAGCATTCCAGGTGACTTCCACCACCTTTCATTAACCATCGTGGTCTCTTTCAGCACATCCCACTCCCAGCAATCATGCAACACATATTCATAACATTATTTACATTCATCGACCCTTTATAAAGAAACACACTAGAAAAAACACTTTTACCTAATGACACAATAGACCAAGTAAATATTACTAACTCTTGAGTGTCTAAATATCCTAACACATTGTCGGCCTGAAGAAATTTCCATTAGTGCACAAGATTTTGCTAAGGAGATACGGGACGACCTCCCTCAACCCTTTTTTGTTTTTAGTGGTTCCAGAGTAGGGTCTAGTCCTCTCGAGTCCAAGGTATGATTAGAGATCGATATGTTGCGGAGATGGAAGCAGATGATCAAATCCTCATATCCCTCAGAAGAGGGTTCCTCGAAAGACCAGGAATTTTTGGAGTCAGGAGGAGAAGCCGCCCGAGGAGGACAATCAGCCAACGATGGTGAAGGGATGATCAAATCCTCATATCCCTCAGAAGAGGGTTCCTCGAAAGACCAGGAATTTTTGGAGTTAGGAGGAGAAGCCACCCGAGGAGGACAATCAGCCAACGATGGTGAAGGGAGGGAGGAAGAGGTGAAATGAGGTTTTATGGAGAATTTTTTTTTAGGGGTAGGATTTGAGGGGAGGGGATGCAATCTCTTAAAAGAAAATTGAAATAATTTAGCATACCATTTACAGGGCGGGGAATAAAAAGTTGCATACCCAAAAAATTGTCTATCAGTTGTTGAGGTGTTGTCTCCGGACTGCATTCTGGGAACGCCTCATCTCCAAATATCAGAACGAGAGATGACACATCCTTGGTCGACACCGACTATTTAGTTGTCAAGGAGATCAAGAGAGCTGTTGGGGTGGGGGGATGGGTCCTCACCAAGTTAGAAACTGAATAGGAGTTTCCCCCAGTGGCTTCGTGTCGATCACGACCAGGATTGCTGGCTTCAAATGTAAGGTGTTCAAAACGTCCTCGAATGTATTTTTTGTAGTCCATAACAATGTGTCCATATTTGTGGCATCTTCTGCAATGGAATGGAACACCTTCGTAATCTAGAGTTTGGACCCTTGTACACCCCAAATCTGTTAGGTTGAGGAATTTTTGTATCCCTTCCCTGATGTTTAGAGAGACCGGGATTCTATCCACCTACATCTCTCCAGTGTCTAATAATCCCATATCTACAGTTAGGTACTCTCCCAGAAAATTTCCAATTGCTTGAAAAAAATTTTCTGACCATAGATACGTAGGGAGTCCTAGTAGACGAACCTAGATTAGAATGGAGTCCAGTCGTTCACTGACAACATCAAAGGTGGGGTTCCAATGCTTCATTAGAACCGGGGAAGAGTCTATCATGCAATTTTTTTTGAGTACGACCAAGGCTTGAGAGGGCTATGAGAAGATGATCATAAACCAACCTCTCGAGAGGCAAAATTTATTGGGTAAAGAAATGGAATTTGCACCCTAGTTTTATGTGACCCAGGTTATCAATGTTTTTTTTCTAAATTATCGACCATAGGCTTTCCTGACTAGTGTTTCTTTTTCCATTGCGGAAACCTCGACCATAGAAATGTCTTCACCTAGGATGAAGTTAGGGTATGCTTTAGAAGATCCTAAGAATTTGTTCCGCTTCCTTTGTCTCGACCCTGTGGCACCTTGGAATTAAAGATCCTAATCAAAGGGGGAACTTTGGCCTGGAGCCCCTCTTTGGCCAATATCCCAGCCATTGAGGTTGAAGGGGTGCCAGTTTGCGGCAACAAAACATTTCTCCATCTTCGAGGAAGTATGACCTAGGGAGAAACCATGATCCACATAGGGGAAGTAACAGTCCGTAGAAAGTTCCTGGCCCAAAGCCTGGGCTTGTATGTACCCTAATTTTGGGTCATCAAAGATCACTTCCTGCAAAGGCTTTGGGTGAGCCCCCAGTTCCCTCAGCACCGAGCTAGGCATCAATTTTACCGTGGGGTTTGAGAACGCCCAAGATATTTCCACTGGAGATGACGAAGAGAAAAATTCATAGTGGACAGGAGAGAAACAACCTTCGAAGGCCTGTAAGGGGGGTGCACTGCTGGAGAGTGAGGTAGTAACATGGCCGAAAGATGTGAGCGCTACTGGTGTTGAGATTCCACTTTCCCAAGGTTCTCTTCCAAGCCAAGAAGAAGATCCAGAAACAGAAGTTGGGAAGAAGCCTGTTACCCTAGAGAGATGTGAGAAGAAGTCATTCTAGGGAACCATAGGAGACGATGAAGGCAATAGACTTCCCAGGGGGTTCGTTGTGGACAACTGTAACTGGGCAGAAGTTGATGGGTTTCCAGTTGTCCCGATCCATGGGAACAACTCACCCGGATCTGGTGAGTAATCAACCTTATACTCATAGGTAGCCATAAGATCACCCTTCTTGATTTTATAGGTCAACCACACCTTCACACCAAGACTATTCACCAATGGACTAATTCCTCTTCAAGAGAGTGGGGCATCATAAGGGGGTCTGAAAGGTTTGGAAAAAAGGTTAAACATTGGCAGGTGAGATCGGGCTTGTGTTCATGTTATGGAGTAGCGCGTGACCGTAGGGTGCACGCCGCAGAGCCCATGACGTCTTAGAGTCGCAAGTCCATCCTCGTACAGAGTATAAACGCTTACATCATTAAAATTAACTATATTGAGCATATTCAAAAGTAGAGAAAATGGTGGGAATTAAAAGAGAGAATCACCTGTGTTGAGACTTTGTAGTAAAGGATACTGTTGAGACGAAAAAATCCTCTCACACATAGTCCAACATGTTACTTCTTGTTCTATCTTCCATCTATCATTGTCATTTGTTTGGTACCACTTATATTAAAGGATTATTCTTCAGAGATTGCAAGAGTAATAAAATTCAAATTTAAATATTAAAAAGGGAATTTAAATACATACAAAAGTTGTGAAAAATGATGAGTGTTTTGGCATCTTAGGGTACTCGCAAAATGTTGTCTCAAAATAATTTCAAGGTCAAAGTTAAATCTTAAAAAGGGAATTTAAATATGTACAAAAGTTGTGAAAAATGATGTGTGTTTTGGCATCTTAGGGTACCCGCAAAATGTTGTCTCAAAAGATTTTCATTGTGTTCCTTTAGAAAGATATCAATGGTCTCATAGCTACGTCTGAACAATGCTTCCCATTCTATTAGATAATTGAAAGATGAATTGTGGATTTTGTATACATTTTATATTTCTTGTATTACTAAGCACATAGAGACATTCAAATATTAGACTTTCAAAGTGAACTTTTAGAATGCAATTTGCATATAAACATTTGGTAAACTAATATCCAAAAACCTAGGGTAATGCCAACAAATTAGTTACATAGTTAAGAATATCATATTATATCTAAGATGGATGCCTCTTTAAGAAATATGTAGGTTCCATGAAGTTAGGAGCTAAAGATAACACGTTGGGTATCTTGGCTTATGTCAAGCGAGTAAATCATTGTAGTCAACAACCAACAACCAAGTTTCAAATGAGATGGAATGATGAATACTGGCATTTCATGCATTTCATATTTCTTGTATGAGTAATCTCACATAGAGACATTAAAATATTAGACATTTAGATAGAATTTTCTGAATGCAATTTGTACATAGATATTTGGTGAACGTTTTGTCATTTGGGTCTAGCTTAGGTGGTTGAGTGGAGGAGTGTTATCCTCCCCTCTCAAGTTCAATTCTTGCAAGTGACATGTTGATCTCTTAATGAGTATATTGTTGTAATGGATTTGAGCCTTGTTGTTTACTTGACCTTGTGCCATGAAGAATCTAGGGTTTACTCTGGGTACCATCCTTGGAATGAGGGGAATATTGATATTTGGACAACATCAGGAAGACATTCTCCTGATTATAATTTATTAAACAATATTATTAATGTAATAATGTATTTATATACGGTATAAATATATATCATAAATAATTATTTATGATGAGTGTTCCATATATACTTATTATCCAAGGGATGCATCCTTTCATGCATGGTCACCATATGTTCTATATATATGGAACAATCATCATTGTAATAATACATATTCATATACAATATCATATCTTATGAAAAATCAACATGGTATTAGAGCGAGAGTGGGATTAGAGAGTGGGACTGGGCTTGACTCCCTCATAGGAGGGCCCAGGAAAATGATAGTGGAGTAAAATGTTGGGAATATTTATGGAGTTGTTACAATCTCTATGTACACCATATTTAATTTTTACTCCTACCTAAATTATAAAAAGAATTCCATAAATTATGGTGGGGAATAATTTCTAGTAAAAATGTCTAATTACCTAAATATGAAGAATGTACTGTCTAATTACCTAAATATGAGGAATGTAATGCATATTTACTTCTACCTATATTTATGCAAAGAATAACATGAATTATGGAGGAACAATTTAACAAAGTCAAATACTATGTGGATGGATTATAAACAAATGAATCTTTGGGTATTTATGAGAGGTATTCTCTTAGAAACAAAATTAAATTTAATTTTCAAAGAGACGTGTCTCTATGGATCAATTTAATATTACTATAAAAGACACTTGAAAGACACAACAATATACACATATTTTTTCTCTCTCACATGTGGGAAGTGATCTAAGGAAGAGACCAAAATTTCTAAGTAGTTGAAATTTTTTGAGTATAATTACTTTGTGATGTTCTAGCATTTACTAAAGTAATATTGTATATCATGACTATAAAGCCTCGGAGGGAGTCAAGCTTCAGAGGGAGCATAAAGACTCTAACTGGGCAGGGTGTGCAGTGGATCGAACAAGTACTTCCAGATGTTGTTTCAGTATGGGATCATTGTGATCTCATGGTTGAGTACAGAGAAATCATGTGTAACACTCAATATAGTTGAGGATGAATATGTGGCATCATGTGTAGCATGTAGAGAACCAGTGTGGCTTTAGAAGATGCCATCTGGGTTATTTGGTCTTAAACTAGAGGTGACCTGCATTTGGTGTGACAACCAGAGTTGCATGAAGTTGTCATAGAATATGGTTTTCCATGATAGGTCAAACATATCGAGATCAAATATCAGTATATCAAAGATATGGTGCAGAGGGGAGCAATGAGGCTCCAACACATGGCTACCAAGGAGTAGGTTGCAGACATGTTGACTAAGCCACTATCCAGGATGAAGTTTGAGTACTTGAGGGACAAGCTTAGTGTGGTCCCTTTTCAGGGGGGGGGTGTTCTCATCCAACATGAAAAAGGGTTGGCACTGAGACAGGTGGAACTCATCCAACATGAAAAAGGGCTGGCACTAATACATGTGAAACTCATCCAGCATGAAAAAGGACTGGCACTGAGTGTTCTCATCCAGCTTGAAAAGGGTTGGTACCGATATAGGTGGAACTAATCCAACATGAAAAAGGGATGGCACTGAGATAGGTGGAGCTCATCCAACATGAAAAAGGGATGGAACTGAGTGTTCTCATCCACCATGAAAAAGGGTTGGCACTGAGACATATGGAACTCATCCAACATGAAAAAGGGATGACACTGAGTGTTCTCATACAACATGAAAAATGGATGGCATTGAGTGTTCTCACACAACATGAAAAATGGTTGGCACTGATATAGGTGGAACTCATCCAACATGAAAAAGGGTTGGCACTGAGTGTTCTCA
>CBVK0100800046.1:0-10625 GCA_900067695.1 Picea abies
TAGCCTCCTTATTTATACAAGTCTGGCATGTGTGGAAGTGTCTCTTCACTGGCAGGGTAGGGTCGAATTCTCAATCTCAGTGGTTATAACCACCTTTAATATATTCTGGGGCCTCTTTAATATATTTTGGGTCTGACTTCTTATTCTACCTATTACAATTACATTTTGACCAATCCGCAAAAGGGGATTTGGTCCTTTACTACGACATGATCAATCCACAATGGGGATTGATCCAATGAATAATATATCAAATAATAATCAGAATACACTTTGCAGCTACATTATTTCAACACTAACCAGTGCATACAGAACTTCCCTGGCTATTGCATGAACTTGCTATCATATAGTAGTACCAAGTCGCCTACTTGGAATTTTTTTAGCTTAATGTGTTTTTCATGCCATGATTTTTCCCTTACCATTTGAGCCTATTGGTGAAACCCTGTGATAAAGTTGTGATAGGTGTTCCTGTATTGCGCTTGAATCTGATAGATCTGTGATAGTTGTGACATTCAGGCTTGGTACAATGAACTCCATCGGCATTACTGCCTCCTGCCCGTATACCAACCTGAAAGGTTTTTTCCCTATCAACTTCTTGTTGGTTGTCCTATATGCCCATAATACAGCAGAGACTCTTAAGTCCCAGTCATATCTTCCTATGTTGCATATTTTTGTCAGTGCATTCTCTAGGATTTTGTTGAATGCTTCAACTGTGCCTTTGGCCTGTGGTTGGTACAACGTACTCTTTTGGTCATGGATTTGGAATTATTCGGTCAAAGATGGTATGTTCTTATTGATGAAGTGATTCCCTTGATTACTCATCAATGTTCTTGAACATCCAAATTGAGTTACTATGTTCTCAAACAAAAAGTGTGCAGTATTTTATGCATTGCAATTTGTAATTGTTGTGTCTTCTACCCATCGAGTAAGATATTTTGTTGTTGTAATGATGTACCTAGCCCCTGATCTTCTTGCTAGTGGGTCGACTGGTCCAATGAAGTCTATGTCCCACTTATCAAAATCATGTAATGTAACTTTGTATTCAATGACATCTCGTCCCTTATGGAGGGTTTTTTTACCCTTTGACAAATGTCACATGTCTAATAGTATTCCTTTGCATCCCTGTGAAGTTAGGCCATCATAGTCTTGTGCATAATATCTTATGCGCAGTGGCTTTACCTGCATAATTTCCTCATGCTATCTCATTGTGTGCTTATGCCAAGATAGTTAGTATTTCGTGTTTGACCACGCAACATCATAGTATTCCATCTACGCCCAGTTTATATAAACTTCCTACAATTAATTAGTAGTTCACATCCTTTACTACCAACTTCTTTTTCTGTGCAATCTTTATGTCTGAGGGGGACATCCTTGTACTCAATACCTCTACAATTTCTGTAAAATAATTTTCCACCATCTTCAATAAAAAAAAAAATTGTGCATCTAAAAATCTATCATCCAGGTTGTCTTCCTCTTCTCTCGAGAGTATGTGTGACAAATGATCTGGTCCTGCATTGTGTTTAACTAGTTTTACTACTACTTCAAAGTCATATTCCTGGAACAATATGAGTCATATGAAAATCCTTCCCCTTAACAGTGGCTTATTGACCAGATATATCAACGCAGAATGGTTGGTGTACATCTTAAAGTGTGAGCCTAGCAAGTAGTGTCTGAACTTCTGCAGCGCATAGACCATAGCCAATCCCTCACGTTCTATTGTGGTATAGTTTTTTTTCCATTGTTGATAGTTTCCTACTTGCAAAAGAGATTGGGTGATCTATATCTCCCTCACCTGGTTGTGACAAGATCATGCCTAATGTTATTGATGATGCATCCACATGTACATGAAAGTCCTTGTTCCAGTCTAGAAAAATTAAAATCGGTGCAGTTACTAACTTTTCTTTCAATGTGTCTGATCCTTTCCAACATTCGTCATTCCACTGGAACTTCGCTTGTTTTTTCAGTAATTTTTCCATTGGTGTTGTAATATGTATGTATCCTTTGATAAATTTCATGTAATACTCTGTGTGAACTAATGTTGTGTGCAACTATTTGACTGATGTGGGTGGTTGTAAGTCTAGAATAACTGTAATCTTTGCGGGATCATTTATTATACCTCGTTTGCATACCACATGTCCCAATAATATTCCAAACGATGCACAAAAAATACACTTCTTTAGAATCAAGGATACATGATGTTGTCTACACTTATCCAACATCAATCTTAGCAATTCAACATGATCTTGTAACAGGATAAATAAAGTCTAGTCATCCAAGTAGACTTCAAGAAACTTATGAATAAACTCATTAAACATTGCAGAAACCACTCTTGAAAATACCATAGGTGTGTTATTCAACCCAAATGATATCTTGTGTATTGAAAACTTCCCCATTCTGTCGCAAATGTAGTCTTATGTCTATCCTCTTGTGCAATTCTTATCCGATGGTAGCCTAAGAAACCCTCTATGAACGAATAGACTTCTTGTTTGCCTACGTTTTCAAGTACCTCACCTATAAATGGTGTTGGGAATGGATCATGTAGCAATGCATCATTCAGTTTCCTCAGGTCGATACAGATACGTATACCCCTTGCTATCTTGTCCTACAATACTATGGGACTTATCCATTCTGATTCCTCAACCGATTCGATGATTCTTGCCTTTATCATGCGGTCTATTTCCTCCTTTAATTTTTCTTTATATATTGGGTTCAGTCTATAGAGTCTCTGTTTCACTAGTTTAGCACATGGTTTTAGTGGGATCCTCATCTCCCCTAGCTCGCCTGCTATCCCTTTCATCTCTAAGAATTTAATTGGGAATGTGTCTTGGTATTCGCACAGTAGATCTATTATCTTTCTTATAGTTTCCTCATCCTAGTAATCTCTTATTTGTGCAAACTTAGGGCTTTCCTCTATCCCAATATTGACTTTTCGTGTTTTGACTAGTTGCACATATCTTGTAGATTCCAACTCTGGGCCGTCTACTATTCGTTCCCCCTTTGTTTTTGGTCCTTGTATATTGTGAGTATATTCATCATTCTAATCCTCCTGTGTCACATTGTAACATTCCAATAACTTGTGAACCATCATAGAGGTGTTGTGTGTGTTGCATACAGATAATACTTCCATTGATTCTTCTTCAGCAAAGATTTTTTGTTTAATCTTCTGTAGCGTTGTATTAGGGATAACTCATTCTGAAAGGTATATATTACCTGGAATCATTGAGTTATGTAATCCCAGTCTGTTGTATCTCTGTGCATCTCTAGTTCTAAGTACCAGTTCTTTGGGATGGTATCGAGGGTATGTATGAACCTGTGCGTCCATTCTTTCCTTAGTACTGATTTCCATGATTTTTCACATTACGCAACATGATCTATTGGGTTTCCTTCCCTAGTATACTTATGCATCATATCTCCCTCGTCATTATTGAATCTCACTTTTATTAGTCTCCTACAATGTTGTTTGTCTACTGTGTTTTCTTTGTGTGTCGCCCACCATCTAGTTGGGATGGCCTTCAGTACAATGTCCAGTGTTAGTAGCCTCTATTGTTTTGATACATATGCCTCAAATGTCTGTACAAATGTTGTTATATCTGTCAACATATCATACTTAGGTGGGTTGCATAGTTCTATTCCAATCCAGCATATTGATTTGGTCATGCGTACTCATTGTCGTGTTGAGACTTCATGCATCCTCTGCTGCCAATTTTCCAAACCTGCTTCTAAGTCTTATGTACATGAACTGATACTTCTCCAACTCAATGTGCCATATGTGGTGGGGTCAACATAGTCGTCCATTATAAAATTCAATTTGTACAAGTTGTCAATTTCATCGCCCTTTGCTGGTTCTATGTACCTCCTTCCTTCTTTTGGGTCTAATGGTGTAATAACTTTTAGCTCTCCTACTTCAAATATCATCTCTCACCTTTTCAAATTGAAGATGGATTGGTTATTGAATGCCCATTATATTCCCATTAGTGTTGGATATGGTTGGCTATCATCCACAATCTTGATAACTTCAAAATCTACGACATTGCACTCCATCTATATTCACGGTTATTCCTATTAATCTACAAATAGGTATTATTTTGTACTTGTTTTCTAATCTAAATTGAATGGGTGACCACACTAACTTGTGTTTCCCCATCATTTCCCATCTCTACTTAGGTAGCACATTCACATCGTACCCTAAGTCTAAGATCACATCGCCTATGTCATATTCTCCAATCTGCGCACTAAACTTGAACTCTCCATTGGTTATTTTCCTGCGCAGTAGTTTGTTCACTACTTTATTTTTAGTAGACGATACCTTTCCTTGTGTGCAATGATCAGTCATAGAGCATAATGTATGCAATGCATTTTCATCTTCAACCAGTTCTAGACAACTCTTCAAAAAAATCTTAAGGTACTTACCCTCTCCAGTGATCCTTTGGCCATGGCCTAGTCATCGGTGGGAAGCCTATCTACCATATGTGGTGTAGAATATGTTGAAGCTACCCACTCTTATCATTGTAGTTCCTCCCTCTCCCTTTTATAGGTCTATTTTTCATCTCATGGATCAAATATTGGAATGGGTATTGTTGATTTATTTACCCATTTCTCAGCTTGTTTCCTTTCATTGGTTGCATTTGTCCTTGTTTTGGTTCCTCCACATGTAACGACTATTATTTTGGGTCCTTCGCCCCATATTTAGGCTGATATATTTTGAATGTTTGGATTCGGGTTTTGATTACCTATGGCCTTCCACTTTGCCAAAAATTGTGGACAATCTTTTTTCGCATGCTCTAACGCCCGACAGTAAGTGCATTTTGTGCAGGGGTTTTAGAAATCCCGCGCTAGGTGTCCTAGTTGGTTACTGTTATAGCATATTATGGGGCCTCTTCCTCCTCTCCTAAAGTTTTTTCTACCTCTACCCCTACTGAATGCTCCTCGGTCCCCTTGATTAAATCCTATTTGATTATTATACTTCCCTCCCCCTTCTGTTGCAAAATTCTCCTTCTGAATTTGTACACATTTGATGTGCATTCCCTCATCAGATCGAATGCACAACAATCCTTTTCTTCATGTCACACTGATTTGCAAAAGCTAAAAAATAATATTCTTAGGGTACTTTGATATTTATGTAATAATTGGCACTCATGGGGGTTATGTCCCCATTTCTTTCATATCTCACTGTATCCTCCTCTTGGTAGTGGGTTCAGTGCTCCAGGTGCTAAGTACTACACAAAGGTTGGACATTTATCTTTGTGGTGACCTTCAGTCCTACACTTGGTGCACTAGACTTGTTCTTATTTTTCTTTCCCCTTCATGATTTTTAACAACTAAATTGTTAATGCAGCTAGTTGGTTCTGTATATGTGCCATTCCATTGTTGTCTCTGATCGAAGAGGCTTCCAACTTCATAGCAATCTCCCAATGCCTCAGACTGCGATGTAACCTTTTACTATATTAAATAACTATGGACGTGAGGTAACAAGCCCACAATAAACCACTCTCTATGTTGTTGATCGAGTATTTGGAATGTTAACCTGCCCATCACATATTTGAATCTCTGATCGAACTCCCATACTGACTTGGTTTGTTCCTTCTTGATCTCCTTGAGCTTGGTAATTTATCACGACTCAAACTTTGGTTTCTTGAATTCTTTAATTAATGCTTGTGTGATCTTCATTAATGTCCTTGTTTGACCTAATAGTGTGGTACTTTGGAGCTTCATGTACCAGACTAGCACACATCCTCTAAAGGTTGTTTCCAACTGCGCGATCTTTGCAACATCATCGTGGACATTCTTTGCATTCTAGATGGTTTCACATATGAACAAATGTTGTTTTGGTTCCTCCGATCCAATTCCTTTGAACTCCGGTAATATTAGTGTGTTATCTACTCCTGCCATGTTGTTGTGTGTAGGACCTCTTCCTAGTGATACAAGTTTATTCTTATTAATTGTACTGCTATTATTGCTCTAGTTACTATTTCTTTGGCTTCCTCTACTGATTACAAGTGCTCTGTAAAGGTCTTTGAATGTTGTCTCAAATTTAGGTGATGCACATGAGGTTGTGGTTTCGACCTAGGACTCGGCTCGAGAAGGACTTACTGGTTCTTCTATAACTGAACTAAATTGGATATCTTCTTCTTCTCCCTCTATATGATGTACTTCTATGATACGGATATTTGCACGATGTTTCGGGTACTCACTGCATGGATCTCTCTCTCCCCAACCGCAGTTCTCAACTTCTCATATCTTCTCCCACTGCGTAGAACTCCAAATTCATCTTCTCCTTCTAATATCCCTTCCTCTTTCTCATGCATTCTCAATCTTCCCTTCCTTTGTCCATTTTTCCTACCCCTGGGTAAACTCCTATTCAACAACACCCAAACCCTTTGTGTGTGCAAATTTCTTTAGCTATCTAACTCCATCGTCATCACTTCTTTATCACATAGCAGCATTTTTATCCAGGTAGCTAACAACTTTATGAATCTTCCTCATGAGCCTTTAAAGAAGTATCTTTCTACGACACTATAATCCTAGGTACAATCTATGGCAAATTATGCTATGTAGCCTCCCAATATACTATCCAGTCAAAAGTCAACTACGTGTGAAGTCTTGTTGTCTACTTAGTCCACTTGTCCCACTAGTTTAGGAGTTCAGTTCTTTAGCATAGTTGGTCTATGTCTACTATTATTCTCCACAAATCTTTCCAGCCATTCTCCTAAAAGGTTAAGAAATTCGCTGAAAAAGATATCATGCAATTCTGTGTACACATACCTTTGCATCCATTGTTTGTTCTTTAGCCAAGGGTTTTTATTCTCCTTCTAGGAAAATTCTTGTTCCTTTTGTTCCATCCATTTGGTTATCTCCTTCCTCGTTGGTCTCCAAAACATTACCTCACCTCCAACTTCCGGGTCCCAGCAACAGAACCATTTGTTGGCACATGCACAGGTAGATTCAAGACCCTGGGTTCAGGTTACTTAGTCCAACAAAACCCTACTGACACTAACCCTTTCGGCATCACCTGCAAGCAAGAAAAGTCTCACCCAAGGTATCTTTATGGGAACTGCAGGAACCAAGATTCTATAGCGGTGAGGGAAAGATTGGAGATCCACTCTGTCATACCTACAGGATCCTCTCACACACTAAACCCTTGCTACCTTGAACTCGTTACTTAGTCATATATGCACATATATCCATAATTATGCTATTTGGTAGTTAAACATAAATTCATGGTTATTACACGCTATTATATCATCATGAGCATTAAAGATAAGCATACAAACAACTTTAAAGATAATCATACATTCACATTATAGACATGAATTAACATCCAAAAAGCACATTTCTACACAGGGTTACCGTGGTTCACCCCCCTCTGGGATACATCCATGAAAAAATTTCTTCTTTACTATATTTCAGTATCTTGAGTGCACTCTACGCTACAATAGATGTTTAGCATACAATATTCTTCACATTTATAGTTTCTTTACAATGTTCTTCTCTCTTAAACTCTCTTTCTCTCTCAACCTCGTGAATCTCTCGAACTCACGGATCCTTTACATATTTATACAATATGATCAAGGCCTTTTTACATCTCATAATGAGTTGGTTATCACTCATGCTCAGCTGGCAAAAACTCATTATGAGCTGGATACAACTCATGCTTGGTTGGTTTTCCCAGATTTTGCACTAGTTATTCTTTCTTGTCCCTTGTCTTCTCTTTTTTCCTCTCTCTTCTTTCTTGATCTTCTTGATCTTCTTTAGCTTATTTTCCTTCTTCTATCTTCTCCCTTCCTGTGCCTTTTCCCTGTACTTCGTCTCTTCTCATTTTTCCATCCCCAAAATTGTCTTCCCAACACTTCCCAAATGATACGAGAGGACTAATAGGGTTTTGAAACTAAAATTTTAGTTTGGTTAAAGAAAATGACATGATTAGATTTTTGGGAGTGTTCAACAATATTTGACTTACATATGTGATTATGGAAGGTGTCAATTATATGTTCTTTGAGATGGGTTTTAAATGACTTACCACTTTTGACTATGTATGATTTTTCAGAAGATCAGAAAATTTTGTACACTCCTTGGCCAAACATGGAATAATATTTATCCTTGGCTATTATGAATAACTATTTAAGGGTTTTATGGAGTTTAAAGAGAGTTTTAATATTCTTTTTGGACAAAATCTTAGAGATATTATCTATAGTACCTTGGATATAGGGAAGAGAAATGAGAGCTAAGGGTGGCGAAGAGGAATGAGAGTTTTTAGATTTATAATGGTGGTCCTTGGTTAGGTGGGATTTTCATTTCTCAATGAAATCAGGATTATAAATTTTAATGGCTCCAGTAATGAGAGTTTTAAGAGATGCAGTTTTTTGGGGTAGGTAGACGATGAGACTAGGCATGAAGGTATGAGTCGGTGTGACTCTTTTTCCTATGAACTTGGTCAGTGAGGGTGCCATCATGAATATTGTACATCCAAAATGAGAAGAGAGTTTTCATTTTGGATTTCTATAGTAAATTTGATATGGTATCATTTGAGAAGCATTGGAAAGGATTTTTAATATATATATATATATATATATATATATATATATATATATAATTTTAAGGTCACGGTCAAGCCAGACATCAAATTGTTATATGATACCAAATTGATGTGTGTGGGACAAGAGACCCCCTCCGCCCAACGATTTGATTGGATTTGAACGTGTGACCTCTTAAAAAGAAATTTCTTCTTTACTTTTGATTGTTTGGTTTAATTTTTATGTTTTAAACCAACTATAATGTTATTCTTCCTTTTTATAATTTTTATTTTTTTACCTATCTCCTCATTCCCATCTTAAATACAATCTTAAGAAATTTTATTTTCTTTAATTTTTTTTTTAATTTCATTTTTAACATTAACATTAAATTATTTTTATTTACAACTACTCCTTAATCATTTTTCACAAACGAATTGTAACCTTTTTTTTTCATAATACCTTCATGAAAATTGTAAATTTAAATACAATTTATTATTTTTTAATCTTATAAATCTTTTTTCATAACACCATAAAATAAAGACATAAAAATTGTGAATTTAAATACAATTTATTATATTTTTTTATCTTATAAATATTGAATATATTATATTCTATAATTATATTTATAAATATTGAATATATTATATTCTATAATATATTTATAAATACATAATTTTTCATAACGCCTTAGAAAATTGTGAATTTAAATACAATTTATTATATTTTTTTTATCTTATAAATCTTAATATATTATATTCTATATTTATATTTATGAAGACATAATACTAAATGATATTCATAATATTGTACAACAAATTTGAGAAAAAAAAAATCATATATTTGTATTTTAATATGTTTAATTTGCATTAAAATCATGTCTAAAAGATGAAATAAATATTTGGTCAATAATTAAGTAATTGTTTCTAGTTATGTGGGAAAGTTAATTTTACTAATAGTAGTTTTGGTTATATGTAAAATCCTAAATTTGTAATTTTTTATGATTTTTTTTTTTTTTAAAAGCCAACGTAAAAGAAGATTTATTATAATTGATTTTTAAAACGTTGTGGATGACTTATTATTATTAGGGAAAAAAATAGACATAATGTTATGTTTTTTTATCACTATATATGCAACATGGCTTTTGGCCTTTTCAAAACTATTAGGCAGTAGAAGCAAAACAAAGCATAAAACCAGAGCATAAACAAGCAAGATTAAACCGATAACAACAATCACACAATTGACACAGTGATTTATGTTGAAACCCAATACGGGAAAAAACCACGGGGCAATGATAATCAATATTCTTATTATTCAAGGGAGACTTACAATAGCCAACCCAGGCATACAACCATCCTCTCCTCTCATACACACAACACACCTCAGTATTGCATCCTTCTCACACATTCTACACACATCGCAATCTCACCTCTATGGGTATGCTCGTACATATAACATCTCTCAAACAATTAGACAAACTGATTATAATAAGATACATCAGCTACACAAATTGTTAACAGAAGAGTGCATGCATGCACATTCTAAATATAGTTGCATACATGTGCATGTTGGGAAATTCGTTGGCATGTTTCAAACAATCTCCACCTTGAAAACAATTTACCTAATATATCATGCCCTTAATTAATTCATCACCTTTTGTGCAAGCCAAGAGAAGCCAAGCACCATCACAACTCCACAACTTCTCTAACAACATTGTTACGTGAACATGCATGCACGATTCACTCCAGTATGGACCATTCTGCCTCCATCAGTAACCTGTCTTATAAATTGATGCACTTGTCCCATTTTGCTATGTTGGATTGTTAGTCAAATGCACAATGCTTTGACCAGCATAGAACAGCTCATCTTGTACTTGTCTAAACTTACCCAATAGATCCTTGCATTCTTGCAAGACATAACCTGAGGTAGGTCTGCTCTTGTCCAAATTTCATGAATCATAACCACGGACTAAATCATTGCAAGCATTGTCGGTGATACTTGTGCTTCTGTGTTTGAAGCACAACACCAACTGCATGTAAAATGATAACCATTTCCCATCGCAATCATCAAAAAACTTCCTACTAGCATATAATACTTGAGACATATAACCCTTTTCTTCTT
>CBVK0100800047.1:0-10625 GCA_900067695.1 Picea abies
AAGTTTCTAATAAACTTTAACACTAATATTTTATTAATTAAAACTTTAACGCTAAGTAAGGACTATAAAAAATTAAAACAAGATTTATTTTAATCAACGTTTAAAGTTATGTAATGTTTGAATAAATCAAATTTCTAGGAACTTTAGATTTTTTAATCTAACTTTATTTACTTAGTATACTAAGAACTAGAAATTTAACATAAAATCTAAACACCTAAATTTTATTAAAAAAAATTGGGCTATGATACAACATTTGGCTCCATCTGGGGGTTGTGTATCCCTGCGAGGCACTAAAGAACAATAGAGCAAGTGCCTTTATTAGGTTACGAAGTCATTATTCTAGAAGAAAATTAATTAAAATTTCTAGTGAATGATATTTTCCTCCTCGAAACAATAGTAACATTTCCTTCTCGCTTGTAAGATTAATTTATAATTGAAGACACTTAACCAATACGAAATTTAGAATTTTAACATGTTCATATAGAATTTGACCAGAAGTGGATAAAAATATTTCACTTTTTCAACTTTACTCTGGAGTTGTTTAGGGTAATATAAATCTTAATTTAGGCTAGGAGTCAAATTTGTAACTAGTATTTCATAATTCAAGGCTTTTAAGACTTTCAAAAGACTATCAAGGTTAGGATAGAGTTGTTTTGTTGAGGAAACTTTTAAGATGAGTATTGAAATAAAGATACTCATTATCACTCGTCCTCATCATTATGGTGTTGCTACACTGCCAAAAAGTGTCCATAGCCAATGGTGTAGTCACCTTGACACCACGTACCTTGCTTCATTGTCAGCAAGTGTCGATAACCTAGGTGAAGATACCTATGTTTCACAATTGAATTTCCTTCACCATCTCTTTCAATTAGTTTGACAGTTTTAAGAGATGGGGGAAATGAATATGCTTTTCACATTTAAGGGATGATGTTTGTTTATCAAGGATGAGTTAGACATACCTAAGTTATAAAGTATACTCATCAAGTTTTTCATTTCCTTAGATATAACTCTATTCTTTCCGAAATATATCACTTTAGTAGCATACATGGCCTTTATTGAAACAATTAGTTATAAGTTCGACTCTAAAGCCTATGTCTAGAAGAAATTACCCAAAACATACCCTTTCAACTTTCATGAATGAATAAGATATTCTCCTTTTTGGTTTTAAAGTAACATGTCAAACTCTTGATCAATAGTTGAGACAGTTTTTCCTATCGAGACTTTAAAACTTCAGAAGATAAGAAAATGTTTTTTTTAAATAGAAGAATTATTAAGTGATATGGTCTCTTAACAAAGGGATGAACAAACTATCTAAGAGACAATGTTCTATTTTTTATTTGTTTTGGTCATCCTTAATGACTAATAATTCTTCATAACCCCATATTTCACACCAAAACTTATTTCAAACTATTGAATTGGAAATCTTTATAAAAGTAAAATAATTTTTTTTAAAGAAAACCAATTATATACAATGAATGGAAAACAAAAATTTTAAAACTGGATTAAATGTTTCAGGAATCACCCATTCACAGGAGATTCTAGCAAATATCCCTCCAAATTTTGAAGGGAGTATGAATTGTTTGTGTTTCCCTCAATTGCAGCGATTTTGCAAGGCCCAAGCCATAGATGATCGAACTTTTCATGTTTGCTTGCAAGGTCTTCTCTCTTGTTGTCTTATTTGAGCACTAAGTCACTAGGCATAAAATTTCTCTGTTTTACTCTTCTATCAAAGATGGTTTTCATCTTATCTTGGTATTCCTGAAATTTTTAATCAACTTGTTGCCTATTTTGTTGTACTTCAATCATATGGTTCATTCTTCTTGTTAGGTCATTAGGTTCCTCTTCACTGTCCTACAACAATTTCATCATAAACAAAGATAGATTAATAGGAAGAACAACTTCAATGCCATAAATGAATTGGAAAGGAGACATACTTGTAGACCTCTTAGTGTTGATTTTGTTGGCCCAGAGTGCAAATTTCAAGTGAGAGTTTCAGTTAAAGTTTTCTTGATGATTCTCATCAAACTCTTATTAGATGATTATGCTAATACATTACCCTGAGGGTAGTAAGCAGTTGAATGATCAAGAATAATGTTTTACTTCTGACAAAAATCAATCATTACAAGGAACTTAAATGCTTGAGCATTATCGGTTGTGATTTTCCTAGGGCATCCAAATCTAGCAAGTATATTTTCTTCAAGAAATTTGATCACAACTGCATCTGTAGCAAATATGGTTGGAATTGCTTCCACCCATTTAGAAGAGTAATATGTTGTAGTTAAGATCCATCTGTGTTGTGCACTAGAAGCAGGAAGAATCTCACCTTTGAAGTCTAAGCCCCATTCCTAAAAAGGAGCTTCAACTTTTTTTGGTACCAATGGAAAGGAAGGAAGTTTTTGTTTACATGCAAAGATTTGACATTCTCTACAGGATCTTACTTTTGCATTTACTTCAAAAAATAATTTTGGCCAATAATAGTCCAGCTCTCAAAATTTTATATGGTGTAGCTCTCCAAGCTTGGTGTCCTCCACATATGCCTTTATGAAATTCATCTGTGATTCTTACAGTCTCATCTTCAACAATACAGTTAAGAAAAAATCTCAAAGGATCTTTCTAATAAATATTTTCATTTATGATGCAATACTTGATTGCTTGAAGTTTGAGTGATCTAGTGTTAGATTGGCTAAAATCAGGTGGGCATTCAAGAGTTTGAAAATAAAACACAATGTATCTATACCGAAGAGTTTAAGAAAACTTATCCTGAACCTTTACTATGGGTTGTTGCAAATCGACTTCCTCAAATTATGTTGAAGGTTGTCATGATATGTTTGAAATATGATTTATCCCAAGGACTCTGCAATTTGATTCAGCTAAAAGATTTGTCAAACCTTGACCTCTAATTAGCTTTCTTGGTTTTATTTCGAGGTCATACGTCTGAATTTTGGCTATCCATCTGCCTCTTTTCCATCAGTGTCAGACTGATTTAAGACTTCTTTCATTGTGTTGCTAGGAACATAAGCAATTATTTTAGAATGGAGAACACAAAGTCTGGAAGACTTAAGAGCTTTGACTAATGCATAAGCTTGTTTTTCAATAATATTATATTTAACCTCCGAGACTCTCAAACTTTTGCTAAAAAATGCAATTGGTTGTTCTTGATTTTCCTCATTCCTTTGTAGAAGGATTGCAACAATAGTGTTATAGGAGGCAAAAGAAAAGATAAGAAATTATTTGGAATAATCTCGGCTTATCAACACTAGTGCTTCTCCTAATGCTTTCTTAATTTGATCAAAAGAGTATCTAGCCTCTGAGGATCATTTAGCCTCGCTATCCTTCTTAAGCATGCTAGTCAAATCCTTTACCACTTCAACAAAATTAGGGATAAATATTGTCAAAAATTTGATTTTGCTAAGAAAGGACTAAATATCCTTCTTATTTCTTGGCGGGGTGATAACCTTAATTGCTTCAACGCGTTGAGGATCAATCTTGACTCCTTCCTTTGAGACAATGTATCCAAGTAATTTCCCTTCATGCATAGAAAAATGATATTTCTTAGGATTCAATGACAAACCAATTTTTTACATTTAACAAAGTTTTGCCTCAGATGTTTTAAATGATCATCATTTGATTTAGAGAAAACAATTAGATCATCTAAATAAATAGCAACAAATATATCCTTTTCCCCAACAAATGATATGTCCTTTGTTCTCTGAAATTTTGCTCTCGCATTCATCAAACCGAAGGGCATTTTGTCATGCATAAAGGTTCCCCATGGTGTGGTAAGTGTAGTCAGTTATGTGTCCTTCTCATGCACAACAATATGGTTATAGCCTGAAAATCCATTAATCATAGAGATTTTATTTACACCTACTACTTTTTCCAATACATGATCCATTTTGGGAAGAGGATAGCTATCTTTTAATGAATATTTGTTGAGATTTCTGAAATCAACGCAAAGTCTTATCTCTCCATTACTTTTCCTAATAGGTACTAAATTTGCAACGCAAGAAGAATATCTAACAGGAACTATGATTTTTGCATAGAATAATTTATGAACTTCCTTTTCAATAATTGGGAAGAGGATAGGATTTGCCTGTCTTAATGTATGTCTAAATGGTTTATATCTTACCTTTAGTGGAATTCTATGTTGAATAATGTTGGTATTATATGTCTTTAGATCCTCATAATACCATGCAAACACTTCAATGAATTCTTTAAACAAATTAACATACATGTCTCTTTGATCAACATGTATAAGATTTGAGATCTTGACGTTCTTTGGTTCTTTTTCAATGCCAATATTAAAATCCTTCACCTCTTCAATTTGAGGGTGAACAACAAGTTTAACAACAATGTCACCTTTATCAAATATTTTCTTCAGAGGTACCAATCCTTTTAGAATCTGGTTGTTTCTCAATACCATCATTTTGTGATTAGCAATCATATCTTGTAATTTAGGATCCGGTTGATTATTTCAATTAATTTGTTCATTGCATTTATCATCTTCCTTATCAATATGAATTGCAGAAAATTCATCAAGAATTTCCAAAACTTTTTAATCTTTTGATCATCTTCAAATACCCGCCAATGTTTGACATTGTCAAGAATTGAAGGTCTATATTTCATTTCCACTTCATATTTAAGATTTGGCACTTCAGTAGGTCTGAAAGTACTTGTTGCTATTACTAAAGAATCATCTTGTTTATTTTCATTTCTGGGAATTGCATGAATATTAAAAGTTAATAAAAAAAAATCAATTAAATCCCAAGCCAATTTTTTGTAATGTCTCATCCTAGGGTGTTTAGCTTGACAAACTTTTCTTATTTCTTTAACAATCAATTTTGCATCCCCATAAACCATGATATTTTCAATTTTCATTTTCCTAGCTACTTCTAATCCTAACACTAAAGTTTCATATTCACAAACGTTATTTGTGGAATCTATCTCAAATTGTAGTCTAAACGAAAATGGAAAGATTTTTCCAGAAGGTGAAATTAGAAGTATATCCGCTCCAACACCTTCCCAGTAGGAGGCTCCATCAAAATACATTTTCCACATTCCCTCTTCGGGATCTTTATTTTCACACAAAGCAATATTTACATTTTTTGTATAAAGTTTTGGTTCATCGTTTACAGATAAAACAAAAATAAAAACCAAGTCTTGATCTTTTTAGTAAACAAGATAATTATTAGGGTGATTGGGATCACTAACAGTATAAGCAAGTTTGGTTACCCTATAAAGTCTCCTAGTCTCTCCACCAAAAACTGGAATTGTGGTGTAATTCATGTCCATTTGTAATGAGCCACCTAATTTACTTGCCCAAGATATTTACAAAATCATTCTATAGTTGACAGGTACATTTGCCACAACTATATCCATCAAAACACTTTTTACATGTATCTAGGCTAAGTGAACTACTAGATCTTTAATCATCCCTAAACATCTAACTTTTCTTGCATCAAAAGAGTACAAGTCATGATATGGTCTTGTTATTTGTAAACCAAGCTTCTCCATGACTATTTTAGGCATTATATTATGAGAAGCACCTGAATCTAACATTCAATTGTGTAAGATATGCTCATGATCAGTCAAATAAATGTAAAATGGTGTTATTTCTTCTCCTCTTTCCTCAATATCAGGACCAAACATCACAATAGGCCTTTCATCTTGCAAATTCAATGTATCTAGTTGGGTTGTTGCAATGGAAAAATTGATCATCTTCATCACTTGTTTTCGATAAACTGAATTTTTGCAATTTCTAACAAAGGAATGGGAATTCAGAGCTTATTTAATTCATTTTCAAGATTGAAATAACTGCTTGTTTTGTCAATTTCTTTATTTTCTACCTCTATTTTCTTAGTAGCCTGTTGATCAAATTTATGTTTTGAAACAATGATTTCTTTTCCTTTGACTTTATTTTGAATTTTATCTTGTTGACCTTGATTATTATTTTTGGTTGAATTTACATTTGTTCTTGGCCCAAGGTCATATTTTTTGTGCGACTCAGCTTGTAAAGCATCTGAGAAAACCCTGTATTGAGATGATAATGAATCATTTGGGATATTGTTATCATCTTCATTAAAGTGTGAGTTGAAGCTTACAGATTTCTCATATTCATCTTGGGTTACATATACATCAGAAAGGTCACCCTCCATCATATTCATTTCCTCATCAGTATCTTCAATTTCATCTTCCCCAAAGTTATCAACCAAATTCTCATTCTTTATAGGGGCTTGTATTGGTTGATCTTCATTTCTTCTTTATCTTTGTAAAACTTGAGGAGGGTTAAAAGGCCTTCTAAACTGATTTTGATTTCTATTGTCAGGCCTTCTTCTCCCAATCTCTATCCTAGCTAGCTCATTTGATAGATTCTTAATAATTGTGGACATTTCCTCAATTTTGTCTTCTTGATTTTTATTTATGTTAGGTTGTTATATTCTTTGTAGTGAAAGTCAAAGGTTGAGGTGGATCAACCAGGAAAATTCGAAGGAAAAGTAAATGAAAGAAATTCAAAGAGGTCAATTGGAAAAAGGTCAACAAGCAGTCGTGTGGCAACCGATTGACGACTAAATGAAGGTCAATTGGTAATCTGACTCGGTAGTTGACTGTAATATAATCCAGAGATTCACGTGATTTGTAGCCAATTATTTGCATGGTTATGTAACCATTTTTGGGTGCCTTTATTTAGGGTTTTGCCTACTGTAAAGCCTACAAAAAAGGCGTGTTGTAATGTTGTAAAAGATAATCTTTAGATCAAATATTTTAGATTTTGTTGGTCACGTAGATCAAGCCGAATTAGCTACAGGGTTATCCTTGTGTAAAACAAGAAGGTATGATGTGGATTATGTCTTAGGTGTGGACCAAGGTTAGGCATGTAACCTTTTATTCTGAATCAATAAGACAACAAGAGAGCAAGACGCTCAAGGAATGCAGGTTTTCCCATTTGGGTTTCGAGGGTAAAATCTCTGGGTACTGAATTTTTGCTTTGTCATTTCTTTTATAGCCTAAATTTTCTTCCTCTCTTCTATTAGGTTTAATGTGGAAGTGTTTTATTTCATAACATGTGGTATCAAAACTTGGTTTGACAACCATGGATCTAAGCTAAACCCTAGGTTCAGTAAGAGTCATAAGTAATAGATCTTTAAAGTTGTGCTTAAAGAATGGCAAGTAGCTCGAGAATAGAGATAAAAAAATTCAATGGCCAGAATTTTGAGCTTTGGAAGGTTAAAATTGAATACCTCCTTTTAGATATAGAACAATGGGCAACGGTCTGTCCAAGTACCATTCTGACAAGTATGCCGAGGGAAGAATGGGAGAAACTCGAGAGAAGGGCAAGGAGTATGATTCGACTTTGTCTTGCATATTTGGTGTTGTTGAATGTCTCATGTGAAGATTTGGTCAAGAAATTGTGGGACAAGTGGGAAGCTTGTACTAGTCGAAATCCCTGGTAAATAAGTTGCTTCTTAGAAAGAAATTGTATCTTCTGAGGATGAGTGAGGATAGTTCGGTGACTGAGCATTTAAATGCGTTTAATACCATAATAAGCCAGTTATCTACTATGGATGTTAAAATCACTATGGAGGAGAAGTGTATTAGCTTATTATGTTATTTTCCATACTTCCAAGATAGCTTAGTCGTGGCTATAGGGAGTGATTCAACCATATTAGCACTAGAAGATGTGGTTTCATCTCTACTATCAGAATATATGAGAAGGAAGAACGTGGAAGGATCGACCAAAGATGCATTAGTGGTGAGAGGTCGGCCGATTGATAGAGATAAACGCAAATTCTCCAGTACAAAGTCTAAGTTGAAGGGTTGACCTAAAACCCTTGCTCAGTCAATAAGAAGATGTTGGAAATGCAGTTAATCTAGGCATTACAAAACAAACTGCAAGTTGAAGGAAATGGAAGTCAGTACAGGATCTGATGAGAAGTAGTCAACTGAGAGAAACACGACTCTAGATAAGGGAGGTGATGTGTACCTAGCCTTGACCAGTACACAGTCAGATCACGATGTTTGGTTGATAGACTCAAGAGCATCCTATGATATGGCACCACATAGAGAATGTTTTTGTGAATATGAATGATATGAAAGAGGAGATGTGTTCTTGGGGGACGACTCGACAACCAAAATTGTCAGACGGGGAAGAGTCCAATTGATGCTACAGGATGGGAGGAGTAGAACCCTTTTAGGTGTGCTACATATTTCGGGTTTGGAAAGAAACCCGATATCTGTAAGTAAGATGAGTGAAGGAGTGCACACTCTATTTTAGAAGGATGTGTGCAATATAATCAAAGGTGCGATGGTCTTAATGAAAGGAGTTTGGATTGGAACCCTATACAAGTTGCTAGGGAATGTCTACTCAACTGGATGCAACATCATCATTGTTCCTAAAGCCGACTCAAATTTGACTTCACTCAACTCAACTCGGGCTTAGTCGATTCAAACCGACTCAACAAGTCATCGTCAAGTTGACCCGACCATGCTATGGCACGAGAGGATGAGACACATTGGAGAAAAAGGACTTCGAGCTATGCATAGCAAAGGTATAGTCCAAGATGTTCCTAAATGTGATTTAGAAGTCGATTTTTGTGAACATTGTATATATTGAAAACAAAGTCATGCGAGGTTCCCATCTGGAGCGACAAGGAAAAAGGGGATTCTAAAATTGGTGCATAATGATGTGTCTGACCCTATTTTGATGCCTTCACTTGATGAATCCATGTATTATGTCTCCTTCATAGATGAATTTTCCAGGAAGACATGGACATATTTCCTAAGGAAGAAATTATAGTTTTCGAGAAATTCAAAGAGTTTAAGTCCCTAGTAGAAAACTAGACAGATAAGAAGATTAAGGTGTTGAGAACTGACAATGGCAGTGAATCCTATGGAAAGGAATTTGATCAATTCTACAAGAAGTGTGGCATAGCATGCCAAAATACCACACCATATACCCCACAACAAAATGGATTTGTTGAGAGAATGAACAAAACATTGATGGACAAGGCAAGGAGCATGCTTAGTGGTGTTAGGCTTGCACAAGAATTATGGGTAGAAGTAGTCGACACTACAAAATATTTGGTGAATGTGTCTCCTTCATCGACACTAGTTGACATGATTCCACGTGAGGTATGGTCAGGTAAGAAGCCTTCATTTTCACATCTCAAAGTGTTTGGATGTGATGCATTTGTGCATGTTCCCAAGGAAAAGAGGAGCAAGTTGGACAAGAATGCGGTCAAGTGTATTTTCATTGGATACAAAGAAGGAATGAAAGGGTATACGCTTTAGGATCCTACATCAAGGAAAATATTGGACAATCGAGATGTGGTATTCAGACAAGTCAGAAAGAAGTTCGAGTCTGAAGTGATGGTTGAAATGAAGAATAATCTAGAGAAGGTGTAGTTTGAACCACAGAATGAAGAATATGCTTCAGATGAGTCGATTGAATCAGATGAAGAAGTGGAACAATAAACCCCGGTTGTAATGGGGTTAGAACAATTAAGAAAGCCAATCGAAAGGTATATTTCCCCCGACTTCCATTTTTCATTTGTGTTAACTGCCACTGATGAGGAGCCCAAGTCGTTCAGGGAGGCAGTCGATTCGATAAAGGGTAGACTTTAGAAGGACGCCATGGTCGAAGAAATTGAATCCTTGCACAAGAATGAGACATGGGATTTAGTCGAATTACCTAATGGAATAAAGCATGTCGGTAGCAAGTGGGTATTCAAGAAGAAGATGAAAGCAGTAGGTCAAGTCAAGAGATTCAAAGCTCGATTGGTAGCGAAAGGATATTCCCAAGTTGAAGGAGTTGACTTCGGTGAGATTTTTTTCCCTATTGCAAAATTAAATTTCATTAGAGTACTAATGTCTCTGGCTGCAACATTTGATTTGGAAATAGAAAAAATGGATGTGAAGATAATGTTCCTACATGGGGACCTGAAAGAAGAAATCTACATGAAACAACTTGAAGGATTTGTAGTAAGGGGCAAGAAAGTTTTGGTGTGAAAATTGAAAAGATCCCTCTACGATATAAAGAAATCACCAAGGATGTGGTACCAAAATTTAAACACATACATCCTAAGTTTGGGATTTGTGAGAATCAAAGATGATGACTGCAAATATTCCAAAGAAGAAGGTGGGTGTTTCGTATATGTAGTATTGTATGTTGACGACATGTTTTTGATTGGAAACAACATGAATGTAATAAAGGAGGTGAAGAAGCATCTATCCTCCAAGCTGGACATGAAGGATCTCAGTGCAATGAAATTCATTCTCGGAATGAAGATTAAGAGAGATCGAGCAATTACAAAGCTTTGGTTTAACTAGAAGAAGTATATTGAAACAATTTTGAAACGTTTCAACATGCATGATTGCAAACCTGTAAAGGTGCCAATTCTTGTGGGAGCAAGGATAACTATTGAATAATGTCCAAAGACATAAGAAGAAATAGAGGACATGGCATGTGTTCCCTACACTAAAACAAATCCATGTGATTTGCTCCCTTTTTTGCTTCCAAAGATGGTTTTAGTGTATTTTTCTTCAATTTTTTGAACAAGTCGACGCTATTTATCGAGATGGAGCTATTCATGGCGTTTTTTGCGCCGAACACAAAATTTAGGCACTAA
>CBVK0100800048.1:0-10625 GCA_900067695.1 Picea abies
TCATGCATTAGCATGGTAATTCCTACTTTATGATTAATTGCAAATTGGGGAAACAGGGTGTTACAACCCCCACCCTGGGGATACGTCCACCATCTCTTCTTCTTTATTTCTTTCTGTCAATCTTCTACATGCATAGATCCATGATATATTACTTAGCAGAGGACAGGAGATCTGCGCACAATCCGCTAGATCCTCCTTCCCCGAGTTACAACACAAAGCCTCTTCGCAGTCTCCTACAATCACTTGCACTTAGCCTTGCAAATCTCACATAGTATGCACAAAGAATTTACAATCACTTGCACTTAGCATAGTACCAAAAACCTCTTCTCCTCCTCATTTTTACATCGCCTAGAATTCTATTTATACATTACAAAGAGAGCATAAACATGGGTAAACCCATGGGCTGACATCCCCATACCCATTACATAAGACCAAAACCCAGAAATCCCTAAAAAGGGGCCGAGATCCCATGATCTCTGCTTCGAATTGCACTCTGCCTTCGATAGCCTGTTGAAGTCCCAAAAATAGGTCGAACATGACCAAGGACCCTCAAAACTTGGTCAAGGGCCAACAAATGTTGATGGAATTTGGGCTAGAAATAGGGGCAGGCCCAAGGACCGCTTGGCTCTTTGCCTTCCTGGTCTATACTCAGGACATTCCATTGTCTGTGTGTTCTATAGGACATGAGACTAGGATTGATCTACTTTCAATTTGGCCACATAAAGTATCGTCTTAAAAAAATATAAAATACGTACTTGTTATTTTGAGATCCCAAAATATAATTGTATTTACCCGACTTATCACAGTAGAAACGCTTAATATTTATTAGGTTCTCCAAGTAAGGAGATATGGTGATTAAGTCTTAACAAAAAAATCATATTTTGTAAAATTACCCAAAATCCTTGTGCAATTAATGTTAAGTGCGTTATAACACTAGTCTGGTCAGAGATGTATGATCCTCCCTTAATTTCCTTGAAAACAGTGTTGCGTTTGTTACCGTTAGTGTATTGTCAGGGGTAGGTATTGGTACATGGCTTAGTCATGATGTAAGTGTCATTGTCAAATCGAGAAGACAATTTGCAGTGAGTGATTTATGTTAGATCATCTCGATGACAATGTTCAAGAAATATCATTTTTGGAAAGACTGAATGAAAAGAGTGATAGCGTATAAATGTTGGATCGGAGGGCTGATGATACTTAAGCAAAGGGGAAAGGAAATGGTAGGGATTCAAGCTTATTGTTGCAGAATGATTTTCAGTGAGAGAGATTAAGGTCCTTTTGAAGACGAAAAGGGGAAATGATCCATGCATCTCATATACTTAACACTTAATGAATTTTTCCTTTGGATCAACTTAAGAGATTATGTACCAATGGTAGTCTCATGAAAGAAAATCTAGTCACATTAACAATGAATAAAACCTTGCTAAAATTTTGGTTGGTTGGTTGGTACCCATTGAAATTCCTGTAGTTTGAAAAAAATTAATGGAACGTTGTGGATGCCATAACATGTGGGAAAGTACTAGAAGGTTTCTTAGGATTTCTTTCATAAAAAAATATAAAAAATTCTATAGCATTATTTTTTTTTGCATAGTAATATATAGGGTTCATATTATAAAACGTTGTGGTCGAACCACACATATGATTTTTTTAACAAAATGGAGGTTTGGCCTAAGGCCATACCCCTATTTCTTCAAGCACTATAAATCCATATAATTTAAAAAAGGCCATACCCCTATTTCTTCAAGCACTATAAATCCATATAATTTAAAAAAATGGGAATTGTTCCAAGGTACCTAAGAAGACCGTTGTAGATGTATTATCGTACAAATTATCCTAGCAAGAAAAACAAATAAATCATGTAAAGAAAATATGAAACATGAAATTTTCCTAGATATCGTGTTGACCTCATGATCTACCTGAGCATACGAGTCTTCAAATTCCATAGCCGTGACAATAGATGCAACTACATGGGTGGGTGAGATTCAAACTTATTGAATCAAATAAGTAATGACACACTCCATAGAAGTTTTAGGAGGTTCATAGAACATAAAGTCCACAGAGATTTCCATACAACTTGGGCAAGGAGGAGACACAAATTTAGGGGGGATTTATGTTGACCCATTTTTAGGTCAACATATATGATCTCAAAGTTTTCTAACAAGTCTCTAAACCTAATTATAATTAAAAGGGAGAACCACTTGAATTGCTTGACCTCACCATTGGTAAAATTATCTTATCAATTATTTCCTAAACATTCTATTAATGGGCCCTCCAACTAGTGGGTACCAAAGTGATAAGGTAGTATTTGGTTATGGAAGTATTGTTTATTATGATGGTTTATTTATATTTAATTTAGTCTACCTATTCTTCTCACATGGTTATTATGGTAATAATGATTTCAAGTTGATGATGATGCTATGGTTATGACATGTACCATTGTAACTTCACTTTGATTTGATATATGGCACTTGCATATATATTGTGAGCAATAATGTATCTAGAGTGGTAATATTGATTGGATATGTTGAGAAGTGGTGACATTGCATGGTTGTGTTGAAGATGGTTTATTGGTTTGTTATGGTTTGTCATCCTTTGTGTTTGGTTATATGTTGGTCTTCTATATCTGCAAAATAAATGGTTAGTGATTGGATGAAATGGTGTGTGTACAAGTGTTCGGTGCTAGCTATGGTGAATAGATTATAAGCTTAAGGTTTATATGATTAAATACATATACATATGTGATGGCTAGGGATCGATACTTGAGGTATTGACCCTATCTCAATGATTAACAAAGTTCTAAACCCTGTGCTTGTTGGATAGTGCCACTTTTCTAGTAGGAACCTTGAATTAAAATTAAGGTTTAAATGTTGTACATGCATGTTAATGTGATAAGATTACATATCCCTTGATTCAACATGATGGTGTAGAAATTGATTTCCTTGTTTAATCTCTCTTACCCTAACTCAACTGGTTATTTAAGCCTTATTCTTGGGAGCTATGCTTAAACTTGACCTATTTGGTAATGGTGATTTGAGGTTGAAAATAATGGGTTTTCCTTGGCCTTTACATGGTTTTATATGTGTTTTGAAGGCACCCTATGCATTTATCTCACTAGTGGCTTGGAAGCTTAAATTATTTTATTGATTACGAAACTCCTCCATTCATTGCACAAGTATTTGACCTCTATGATTGAGGGTTGAACTTGATTGAATAAACCAAATATTACATGGGTTTATGTGGTTATCATTGAAGTCATATTGACTTGGGTTTGTGCTTATAGTTTCCACCTACTAGTGGAAGTTGAGCTCACCATGGATTTGACACCATGCTTAAGCAATGAGGATAAGGTAAGGTCCAAACATGGAATAACCTAATATGTCTTTCAATTTTGCGTGTTTGCATGACATGATTTGATATGTAGCTAAGGTGGCTTATGTGCATTCTTATCCCTCTGTTACCAAGTCATTTCCTCCTTTGATGTTCTTGGTATGAGCCTATTTTCATTAATTCTTTATATATTTATCATTTGGATGATATGGCATGCAAAGATCGAGTTATGCTTGACCTCTTTCAATGCTAGTTATGGTTATGAGAGAACACATACTACACTATCTCCATTATTTTTGGCTTGTATATAAGTGGGTAGGTTTTGAGGTTTGAATCCCAAATCCTTGTTTTATCCATGTTCCTATTCAAATTCAAATGCATGCCTTTGGGTAAAACCCATTACCATTTTGGACTACAATGTGGAATAGTATTGAAGCCCAAAGGATTTTATAATTTTGACTTTCCACTCCTCATACTTTGGAACCCAATATTGATTTTGAAGTTCATTGGTAGCAGTTAACTCCAAATCAATGTTGACCTATGCATGAGCTTGATGGTTGTAGTTTTAAGGGTTATATCCATTAGATTGGTAGTAATTATGTTGGCATTGAATGATTTCTTAGCCTTGTGGCATATTGTGGTGGAACTCTACTCTTTATAGCAAATTTTGAGGTCATAAAAAGGTTGGTTTTAATACTATATGGTCATATATGATGACAGTTCAATAATTAAAAGTGTTAAATATGGTTGATAGTAGATACACATTTTTCATTACCTTGAAGAATTGAACCCTTGTGATATACCTAAGGTATAAATTACATGTATTACTATAATGTAATAAACATCGTGTAATAATAGTAATAAGACAATTATTATGTAATATAATAATTAATATGTAATAATGGTAACTTTATGTAATAATTATAAGTCATGCCATTTCCCAAGGACATGACTTATCACCCCTACATATATTTCTATGCACGCCATTGTATCTCAAGACATGTGCATGAATACTAAATAATAATTATTATCCCTTGTGGAATCTATGGATTCGTCCTTATAGCTATGGGATGCTCAAGTGAAGTGACCAATAGGTTTGCCAATTTGAATAAAGAGAAGGAATGAAGGTTTTGTAATATACTTAGTGTAATTTGGCTCAAATTTGGATTATTAAAAACTCAAAGGGACTATTCAAAGAAATGATATTACCATTGTTGTTCATTTGAATAATGAGGAAAACTATATTAATGTTGACTTGGAAAAGCAATTGTTAACTATAGAGTCAAGTATATTTGTAAAGGAAGACACTAATGAAAAGGAGGAATTTGAAATTCAGGATTTACATCTATCGATTGATGATTATAAATTTGTATCCCAATTCAATGTTGCATCTTTTGTTAGTTTTAATATTGTTGACATATTTCTAGGTTCTCCATGGATGAAAAAATTGGGGGCGTTCATTCTAAATTAAAAACGATAAATTTTTGGCAGTCTCCTACGAGGGAAAGAAGATAACATTGGAGGATTTCACAATGGAGTCATGCATAGGAATTCCCCCATCAAAAGATATAGATCATATACAAAATTCTGCAATTCAATGTGACACAAAATCTCAGGAGAAGCAGGATACCAAATTTCACAAATGTCAAAAATAGATAAAATAGTTGCAATAACAAAATAACAATAAAAAACTCACAAAAGAGATATTGAAAATATCAACAAAAAATTGTCATCCAAAGTCAATGAAATTTCTCATCTAAGAAATCATAATAAAACTCTACTGACATAAATGAAGAAGTTGAAGAATGAGAAGAAGACACAACACAAATCCTAAAATGTGGTTAAGGGTACTAACACTGATGCAATCAACATGGAAAAATCTAATGTTATTATCAATGGGTTTGTATCAATGAAAGAGCTTCCAAGAGTTGAAACTGGAGATAAAGTGACGTCAATGGAAGGGAGGAAGGAGTTAAAAATGAAAGTGATGCATAATATTGAAGATGAATTCATTGGAGCTAAAGAAAAATATTCCAAGTTATAGAAATATAAAGATAAATTAGAAGAAGAGCTTAAGAACAAGGGTGACCAATGGTGTAAGATGTAATCTCTTAATGATTCACTAATTAAGGAGGTTAAAAAATTAAAGTTAGAAACATATGAGTCAAGAGAAGAGTTGAAAAAGAAATATGAAGAAATAAAAAAGTTACATAAGCATAGTCAAGAACTTCTTAATGATGTTCATAAGGTGAAACAAAAAGTTACAAGAGTCAAAATTAAAAAATAGGGATGGCAATATTACCAAAAAAATTGAAGAGGATACTATAAAACATCTCGAGGAGGAAATTTGCAAGAGGTTTGAAGAATCCTTAAATACTAATGAGGTATAATAAGAAATATAATCCATAATTGAGGAGGAACATAATTATTTTATAGATGGGGTCACACTTCAACTTCAAAAGGAGAAAGAAGATAGGATTCAAGAAGGTCACCAGAAGATGCTTGAAGAAGTTGAACTCCAATTGGAGAATGTACATGCCAAATATAATGGTATTACCTCCAAGGATAAATTAATCAAAGTCCAAACAAAGAAAATAAAGGATTCCATTATCTCTAGAAAGAAAACAGATGTAATGGGTCTGCAGAATGAAGGAAAACCATCACATGTGAAACCATATTGACACCCTCATTTCCAAAGAAGTTTTCAAGGAAGACAAGAAGATTGACATCAACATTATCAAGGAAGAATATGGAATATGCATCAATATTCATGGAAGTAATATCAAAACTATTATTCAATAGGACATTATCAGAGTCCAAAAGCTACTGCAATTTGAAGAAGTTACAACAACGATAATTGAAGGAAAGAAAACTATGCAATAATCGACCATCAATGATTACGAGTGAAAATAATTGAGTTTGGATGGATTGATACTTTCTCGATTTTCCAATATTGTTCAAGACTTAGAATGTCATATTTCCTTGTGTCCTCAACCTTATCTAATCAATGACAGTTACTAAAAGATTATTCATTCTATGAGAAGAGGTTTTTCCTTACTTATGCTTTGAGGACAAAGCATTTGTAAGGGGGGAAGACTTGTAATATACCTAAGATATATTACAACTATTATTATAATCTAATAAATATCATGTAATAATAGTCATAGGAAAATCATTATGTGATATATTAGTTAATATGTAATTATGGTAATTTTATGTAATAATGTTAAGTCATTCCCTTTTCCAAGGACAGGACTTATCATCTCTACGTGTATTTATATGCACTCCATTGTATCTCAATACATGTCAATGATAATAAATAATAATTATTTATCCCTTGTGGAATATATGGATTTATCCTTGTTATTATGGATACTCAGGTGAAGTGACTAATAGGTTTTCTTCAACCCTAGTTCAATTTGCTGCTTGTTCATTTGTTTGATTGATAGTTGCTAAGTTCAATTTCCATGAGTTGGTTGAACAATTATATATTAAATTTGTGACAAACCTAGCAAGTATTTGCATTGAAAATGCATGATTGATTGTTGGTGTATACACAACATTGTTAAATGTATATATGTAGACTTAGTTGGAAGAAGTATTCTGTATAGTGTTGTATTATTGTTAGCATGCATTGTTGTCCCAAATATGAATGCTACATATGCATGATAGAGATATAAGTAAGTTGGATGGTTCTTATGTTTGGTTTGATATGGAGTAAAGGGTTATATATCCCTTGAATTGGTTGATGGTTATGTGCACATCATGACTGTTTTAGTTATAGATATATATACATAATGGGAAGGTTGCATGCACATGGATATTTGTAATTATATGTATACAAAATGCATCTATCGTTAGCATATATGCTTCCCATGATTTGATATGGCATATCTGTGTTCGTAGTAATACCAAGGTTTAAGGTTGATGAGTGTCACTAATGCATGGCATATGTTGAAGTATAGCCATGCTTGGCACATTTATGATTGTTATGGTGATCACCTACATGTCTTAATATCTGTAGAGTAATATTTGCAATATGGTATTCATGAAACAACACTATGCAAATGGAGTTAATGATCTAGAATTTGTGTGCTATGGCAATAAAAGAATGTTAAGACAAAATATATGTTTTCATCCGTGGCAAGGAATTATTGTTCTTAAGATTTGAAGCTTGTTTCCAGTTATAATTGTAGCAGTAGTCGTATGCATTATCACTGCCTAGATTTGACATCTTATATAATTCGAGGTTGATCATGTTTGATGATGGTTATTTGAAGCTAATTTTCATGATGTTTTTAAATGCTTCCCAACAAATTTCTCCCTTTCACTTCTTTATCCTTTCCATCCACCTCTCATTTTCTTTATGAATATATTTTTCATCATTACCTACCCTTATTGCATTGATCTCAATTACTATAGCATGCATGGTGTATATTAATGCATGGTCTTAAGTTAATCATTCTATGGGCTTTATTCTACATTGATTATGGTCATGGGAATGAAATGTCAAACTAGGAAGCAACTTGTTTTGGCCTTATTAGTAATTTAAGGCAAGGTTGCAACTCAAATTGCGGGTGATATTCCAAGTAGAGTCATATTACTACTCTAAAGTGGGGCATTGCTTACTTAAACAAGGTTTCCTACACTCATATTTATTATGATATGTCTATAGATGCACCTATTTTATGACTAATTGGAAACAAGTTTAGTTATTACCAGAGATGAACATATTTACTTTGCATTGTTAAATATTTTGAACATGTAAAATATAGTTGTTTTAAAGGAATCTAAATTTATTTTCTACTATTTATGTTTGGATGAGGATGAAAATGGATATTTTCCCTGCTGTGTATTTTTTTTATTATATGAATGAAGTTTATGGAAAATGTATAATGGAGGGAATTATTATTTGAATGAATCTCCAAGACTTTAAGTCTTGTTGAGGCGAGAAAATATGCACAATAGTTTAATGATTAGGCCCTTAGTTTTCGTAGGCACCTGAACCTACATTTGACCTCGGTGACATTCCAACTATTGGTCATCCAATAATTAATAATAGTCTGCTCAAATTTACTTATATATAAATTCAGGAGGAAATTATGTCCTTTTAGATTCCATCCTATAGGATACCTAAAGAAAGAGGGGGAAAATATAGGTATGCTTGAGTTCTACATACAAAATTAAGTTCCATGATATTTTAACTTCTCAAGTAGCTTTATAGATTCTTATAAGGGAAGGATGTCTTACAATAAAGGTCAAGCATTAGGGTGAAAGAAAAACTGATTTATTTAGAATGCATATTTGTTTATTTATGTACACAATTATACATTTATGTCCATACATTGAAAAATAGCACAATCATGGATCAAAATTCCTTTCATACAATCTTGGTGTTGATTCCCCAAAGATTCTTAACTATCTAAGGCTTCAACTGTTTGATTTATTTATTGTTACAAGTGGCATATGGTTGCAGAAACATCCCACTTTTTGGGAACCTAATTTGTTATCATCCTTGTATTTGGGTTATTATCATTTGGTTCCCCAATCAAACATTGTTTTATTAAACATTATCATTTTGGGAATATCTACTACTTCTCTTTGTATTTTATATTACCTTTTATCTTTTCTTGCTTTTTCTTTGGAAATACTATATTTCATGCTTTGTATATTATTTTGTACAAAGTTTTCCTTATATAGTTGTTGTTTATATCGTATAGCCTTTTCATGCTTTGTATATTATTTTGTACAAAGTTTTCCTTATATAGTTGTTGTTTATATCGTATAGCCTCGTTTAATTTCATTCATGCATGCTTTGCTTTAATTAGTTTTTTTAACTATAGCATTTCATTATTATAAAAAATTGTAGCTTGATTCTTAATTCATAACAACATACTTAATTTGTATTAATGTTAAATTTATCAATAACCTAAGGCTCATATTAAAATCTCTCTCGCAAAAAATAAGGACACTTAGTACCCATAAGGTGGAAGATATCCACTAAGATATTTAAAAAATTAATCCCCTTATGAATAATTGGTTTTATACCTTAAAGTATTCTAGGTTTCCTTCCCCTTTTCCTCTTAACCAACTCTACAAGAGTGTTTTATGTGTTAGTGTTTAAATGTTTGTTTTGGGAATCAATAGTTTATGTGGCCCATTATATGCTTCAACGGAGATGAATGGATGCAATGTTGTGAGCCATCTATATATACTTAACCTGAATCATTATCATTAGGGTCTAGGACTCCTCCTCCCATTCATAGAGGCTTAAAATGTTTTTTCTTGTGTCGATAGTGAATTAGTCCTTATTTCTATTTTATTCCTTTCATTGCTTCTCAAAACCCTACTTCCATCTATTCCACTGTAATGATGGATATGTCATGTTCCCACTAGCTTCTATTAATTTTTTCTCACATTTCCTTAATCCCATTTTAGATTGCAAAGGAGGTGGCATTGATTCCTACAATGACAATGTACCATGGGGATGCTCCCATGGCACTGAGGAATACTTAGGTAATCTAAACATGAAGTTGGTTGTGGAGCGAGCCTCTTCTCCTTCAAATAAAATATTCCTCTTGAAGCCTTCCATTCTAGAATTAATCCACCAAACTACCATTTCATCCCATAAAAAAGAGTCTGATCAAAGATCACACTGCTCGTAAATTGAACTTTCCAAGGAATAAAAAAATAGGGTTGTGGAGGATGGTTATTCTTCTCCCTTCTATGCACATAGTATGAAACTTTTTGATAACCATACCTTCTTCCATAAATGCATTCATGGGGTGGGGTGTGTGGGGGTGCATGGAGGTTCTAGTTATTCCCTCTTCTAATCCAATTCCTTGATTGGATTGGGTATTTGTGCCTTCACATTGAGGTTGTGATAAACATGAAAAAATGATAAGGAATTGTATTCCTTTCCCACTGCAAGCACCAATTGAAAGATCCTGGAGAGTTGAAGGATGGGACAAATCTTTTGATGGTGAAGTTCCCTTATAAACATCATCGAGTCACTAACTAATGTGATTTTGTGTACTCCCTATTACACTTCAAATTTCCACACCTAGGTACCTTGCCCAAAGTGTCACATGTGTCGTAAAAGTTTCATATGCACCTTGTTAAGTGCTGCATACAATCGAAACCTTGAAATAACATATGTCACAATCCCTAGTCAATGTGGAGGAGAAATATATTATAGGAAGGTAAAACTACTGTGTGCACATGAATTATTATTAATATTCATGAAAAGGAAATTAATTTAGTGTGAAAATCCACCTCACATTTGGTTTCCTATTTTT
>CBVK0100800049.1:0-10625 GCA_900067695.1 Picea abies
GTGGACTCCAATAAAATTTTAAACAAGAAACCAATAATATGGTGCCATGTGGCAGCCCATGACTGGGCCACGTGGCACCATACAACCAACCACAATCTACCACGTGTTGCAATATCATTCGTCCAACTCTGCCAACTGTGCCACTTAGCTCTGCCATGTGTCGTACGAACTACCACATCAACAGCCGTACGGACTGTACAATCAACATCCTTTTTTTTTTGCATGTTTGTCATTTTGAACAGAATATGATATCTCTTTCTCCAGACGTCCATTTGAGCCCAAACGATTTGCATTGGGTTCATAACGACGAGGCCTATGCTCTCATTCGATTTGAAGGGATTCTGAGCACTTTGAATTTTTGAGCAAAATTTGATCCCATTTGAAGGGATTCTGAGCACTTTGAATTTTTGAGCAAAATTTGATCCCCTGGATCACTATGTTATCACTCACGAATTTATGATCCACTACCAAAAGAGTACCCTGAATCACCCACACTCCAATGATACAATTGAATCATTCAATAAGATACTAGAACATTCCCTAACCAATGTTTGTAATGTGCAGTGCGACGACTGGGATCAGTGGATTCCAACAATATAATGAACATATCAAACGACCTTTAAACGATTGACCAAGCATACCCCCTTCATATTAGTCTATGGAAAAATTTTTGTGATGCCCTTAGAATTCGTTGTCCCAAGTTTACAAATTTCCCTCGCCATCCAAATGTCTAATGATCAATCCCTTTAGAAGTGGTTAGATGAGATTATGGAACTCAAATATGATCGAATCATGGTGGGTCAAAGCCAATTGGTCGATAATCAGAGACAAAATGCATGAAATGACCACAACATTCAACACAAAATTATACAATCATGTTCTTTAGTATTACTATATGACATAAAATTCCTCCAACATCCAGGGAAACTTTGCATCCACTGGTTAGGACCATTTAGGATGGTATACATTAGTGAAGCAGAAGTATAAAAGTTGGAAACATTGTAGGGTAATCCACTTGAAGGAATCATCAATGGGGGTCAATTGAAGGTGTATTATGGTGTGCAAGGGTCAAATGCACCCTAAATGATCAACAAAGTGAAAAGATAGAGTAGCGTAGGAGTTAGGTAGGTAGGTACAAGACATGGATTATTATGCATCTATAAGTATGATAAGATAGGGTCAGTTGATATGGGATGACATAATAGTATACCACACCCACATATTTTGAAGATTCGACCCAACAGGGAAGTCATGAGAAATGTGCAAGAATCATACTAGAACATGACAATATGTTCACACAGGTAAAGAAAGAGACACATGGTGTTTAACAACAATGAAGGGTTAAGTAATTAGATTTAGATAGATCACATAGGTACGAGGGACACGAACAATTATGATGACACATCCCAAAAGGAATATTGGCAGTACTTCAGTTTAGTACTGTTAACAACACCATGAATGAAACCCACATAGGGATTGAAGCAGATCAGTACAACTACACCATATTTCATAGTAGGCCAGAAATCAGTGACATAGCACAATGAATGCTTGGAATCCCCACGACTAATTATAACCCCCCCCATTACTAGTGATAGCCCACAGTGCTAAGAAGTTTCACTAAGGTCTCTCTGGAATTTTTCAACTAGGGTGCAGAACATCGTTCAAGCAAACCTTCATCTAACAAGTACATAGTAGTATCAATTTGACCTCACCAAGGAGTTGACTCCACCAGAGTTTCACGAGAACGATGGCTAACTCTAAATAGCAAGAGGCATATGATAGGTTATGTTGTCAAGTGGGTGGCCAAAGACCCACCATTGATATATTCAAAGAATTATTTTCTTGGGACTGTCTACTGGGTCAGGATCCCAACCTCCATTTTACAGACTACATCAAACACACAACCACATAGTTCCTTGAATTGTGTTTCAAAGTTTATGCAAAGGAAACCCCATATCCTACCGGTTGTGCGATAGTAAACTTGCCACCATGGATCAAAACCATTCTGACTATGCCAATGCCACTCTCGGGGCTTTACACTCCATCGTGTGCAATTATTCTCACCTCCCACCCCCCAAAAAAACCTGAGAGAGACAGGAAGAAGATGAAGGCTATGCACGAGTGATAAATCACCTTATTCGAACACGGGGTAGTCACAAGGGTGGTATTTCCAAGTCTGAATGGAAGGGATTATCCTAGGTGACATAGGTGGTTATGGATTGCACGTTGAATGACATATATCTCTTAACAAACTATATTGAGATCGATGAGCGAGAGGTCAATATCCTAGAATAATTAAATCCAAATTCACCATTAACCTCTAAGGATGCCCGCCTCATTCCAAGACTTGTGTCAGGATACAACAACAACACATAGCAATGATTTTCACCTACTCAAGAGATGCATGAATTCCCCACTCAGTGCAATTCAAACTTCTATCAACTCAATTCGGAAGCCCGTCTTTGTAGCAACATCATTAGCTAAAAAACAAGACAAATAATAGTGTTGGGGTCATGTTGGCATCCAAGGTTTTGTTGAATATGTGTGTGAACCAAAAATAAAACATCGTGGGCATGCCAGAAAGAAAACATCTCGTGGACACCCTTGAAGATACACTACCCGGAGCTAAGGTTCAACATGTATGCTATCCAAAGGAATATTGTGCATGCCTACCCAATTTTGTACTGGGTGCAAGGAATAAAAAAGAGATGACATGTAAAACCAAATATAAGTGTATCTTTCGGGAATCTTTGCAACTAATTTTGTAACAACCCAAATGGATGAGATGGCAAGTTAGTTAGGATTTCCATGCTCTAGGAACGATATGGGGGATGCATGTGGACCTAAAGGTATGGGGATTTTGGTTCACTCAAGAGAGAGTGGAGTAATGTAACAATAGAGTAGTTGAGTAGAGAGTTCATGATGGTAAGAGAGAGAAGTAATTTGAAACAAAAGAAAGAGTTCCAAGTCCATTTTTAGTCACAATTTTGCATGAGTCTGTAATAGAGCTAGAGAATGTTAATGAATGAATATAAGAGTGGATAGAGCGCATGACACACCTATGTTATGAATTTGTATTTGAATGAGGTTGAAGTCAACGAATTATATACGAAGGCCTTTCTCTCTACATTTTTTGTGTTATGGTTTGAATGTATGTCTGTTTACTTTCTTATGCATAGTAATTTTTCACTCGGCTTTGAATGAATGAATTCTAAGAGGTTTCCTTTGTGTTTTCCCTTCACATATTACACAATACTAATGGTCTATGTGATTCTTATGGCGTCTCAGGTGAGACCTTTGGTCCTTGATTAAATATTGAATATGTTGGTGCCTTGGGGTTTTGTTGGTAAAGCTTAATGGACCCTGAATATTCAACCCCCCAACAAGTATATTGAATATAACACACTGCAAACCCAAAATGGCCACATCAAGGCCTAGCTAGACATCTCACCAAGCTAGATAAGATTCTCTAAGGAGCTCAATAATCATCACACCAATTGTCCAAACCCAATCACTTTTTTGCACAAGTTTCACACATTCTTGACTTGCATTTCACAAGTTGAGAAACCTTGTCCATGCTTCCCACAAGCATTATCTCTATTACAAGAGTAAATACATTTTCTTCCAGGGTTCTTCATATAGCTATCATCATACCAGCTATCACATATTTAAGTACAATATGAGTCATAACAAAGACACTCTCCTCCTTTTATATATGATTCGATGAGGGAGGCCAACATTAATACATAGATCAAGTCCATAAGTAAACCCTAGGCAAAGTCAACAACAAAGCCCCAAGTGTATCTTTACATTAAGCATGAATTGCACATGGCACAATATGGTTTGTGCGTCCTCCAAGTCTAGGTGCCCTAATGTCAAGTGCTCCTATAAGTAAGAAGGTGCATCCTCCAACAATAGATCCTCAATTGAAGCATTCTTGCTCAACTTTATGTGCAAGGTGGCTCCAATGCTCCTAGTGCTCCATGCCCAACCTCTAAGTGCATAATTCCCTCCACTAAGGTGGTCACTTCACATGCCCAATGCGTCCATTGTCCTCAACAAGTGCACCCTTGTAGAATATGTCAAATTACCACATGTTGCAACTAACATATCAAGAAGTGTGTCTCTTGAGTACAAATGCCAAATTAAACATACATCGACTAAGATTTCCAAATATAAGTCGAACAAAATACAACAAAAAGGCTAGGAGACCACAATCCCTCCACATCACATGAAACACTCCCCTTGCAAGGTGAAAACACTTTTAGAGAAAGCAAAAGTTAACATTAGGCATGGATCACTTTTGGGTAGGTTATAACTATCAATAGTTAATAGATTTTAAGCATCCTAAATTGCATAGAAAAAAAATGATGCAATGTTTAATTGGTTTAAGGAGTTTCTACATTAATTGAGCTCCTGTGAGTAGATAATGGTGATGACTATCCCAAACTCCTATCTTTTTGGAAATTCCTATTACAACCCATTATAGCAAATCCAACATGATATCACCACCATCAAACTTTAATGACACAATTAATAGTATAAATGCTTGAAGGAAGGTGCTTGAGAATGTAACTTCTTTGTTTCCAATTTTTTACAACCCATTATAGCAAATCCAACATGATATCACCACCATCAAACTTTAATGACACAATTAATAGTATAAATGCTGGAAAGTGCTTGAGAATGTAACTTCTTTGTTTCCAATTTTGCCTTGGGAGACCATTGATAGATTTCAAGATGGAAGAGGTTAATATCTTACCTTCCATCTTGCCACTACAATTCATCTTAAAGTATAAGATTGAATTAAGCATATTTTTTACCACTAAATCTAATATTGAAGCTTTTTCCCATGCTTTTTTTCATACAATGTCATCGTGACAAATGATGGTTTATGGCAATATCAACAATTTTTTAGATGTAAAGTTCCCATATTTTGAATACCAATGGCAATATCAACAATTTTTTAGATGTAAAGTTCCCATATTTTGAATACCAATGGCAATATCAACAATTTTTTAGATGTAAAGTTCCCATATTTTGAATACCAATACGTTCTCTATGTAGCTGAGTTCCTTGTATTTTGAATTCATAAAACTTTCCAACTTACCTACAATCTAACTATTATTTTGTCAATTTTTTTTAATTATCTTGTATGAGTACTTTATTTTTGTGTGTTATAGATGCCCAACTAGTTAGTAATCAATATGAATCAAGGGGAATTTAATCAATATGAATACCAAGGAACTTTTATTGGTATATATTTTAATTATGAATTGATCGAATGTCAATAACTTTGGATATTAAGATGCAATAAAATTTCTATATGTATTTGAAAAATTTTCAAATTAAATTTTTTTATGAAAGGATAATGTGATAATTCATTTTTTTTTTTAAATTTTGTCTCTTATATTTATCTAAGATTACTAAAATCAAAATCAATAAATATTAATATAAAACAAAATAACAACATAAAATCAAATCAAATAATCTCACATATTATATTTATAAAGAAATCACTTTTAATATCTAAAACCTTTAAAGATTATTGTACATGAGAATAATTTATAAGAAAGTTAAACCTAATAAAATACTAATATAAAATAAAATAACAACGTAAATGTTGATTATAGTAGGATCGTTTAATCTTTAAAACTTTTAGAGATCATTTTATATGCTTCACAAGAAAATGAAACTTGATAAAATATTATCATATCGAAACGAGATTCATCTCAACTTTGAATTTATCAATTATTTAGAGGAATCAAATTTTTTAAGATGCAATTTTTTTTTTTGTAGAATCCAAAATTTGAGGATTCATAGTTAAGTGTTTTGTTGTTTAAAAACTTCACTATAAATAACATTCACTTTAAAGATATATGAAAATATTTAAATGACATTTATCGGCCTTGTGAGGTGCATTGTGAGGTGCATGCACATGATTATAATTTTAACAATTTAAGATTCTCATAAAAGGAAAAATATTCTCCAAAGGAGAATTGTGGGGTGTATGAAGATAAATGAAGAAATTATTTACAATCATTTAAGACAAAATAGGTATATCTTTAATTAGTACTAGTACTATGTTCCACCCAATTTTGCAATACCTTTTAAAGGATGAGAAAATCATGGTAGTGAAGTTCAATTTCTTGTTTTACATTTCTTTACTTAAAGAGCGATAAGCAGGCATGGTATTACTGGTTGGGTGGAAAACACATGGTCTCCACTGCTTGGGTATGCCCAGGAGACAATGAATCTAATTAGGGGGTGGTATTGCTTCATATTCCAAACAACAGAAGACTCCATGAAAGTGTTACATGACACCTGGGTATTAAATGGAGGTAGTCTCATGTTGAAAATATGGAGGGTGGGTTTTGATCCCGTGTTGGAGTATTTCTAGTACATACACATCTGGGTTCTCTTACCAGTTTTGTGGATTCAGTTATGGAACGAGGGCACCTTTTCCACCATAGGGAATGAACTGGGGCATTTTGTATTTGTTAAAGATTTAGTTCTCAAGGGAGATGATAGGAGAATGGGGAAAATACTAGTTGAAATGGACGTTCACAATGGGTTATTGGAAGCACTTGATATTGAGTGGAGAGGGATCATTTTTAGAAAAACAAAATGACTATCTGGGCCTTCTGTTTTGTTGTACCTTCTGCAGAAGGATTAGACACCTACATAAAAACTATCAAGGGATAGTCTTGGATGAAGAATATGAGTCGTCAATTCTCAGGAAGGAAACTTACAGTGATTCTATGGTCGAGGATCCTTCTTGGAGTAGGGAAGGCACTTCGTCAGAGGAGGAAGTAATGAATACGGTTGTGATTGACTCTGATTTAGGTAAGCTAAAACACATTTTCCCCTCCTTTTTTTGCACTCTGTCTACCTCTGAGATTGTTCGTTTAAATCTTTCCTTGGCTTCTCCAAAGTGAATATTTCTGCAAATACAAATCCTGAGAGCCTTATCAAGGAGTTTGAGAGGGAGGGTGACAATATTGTTCTTGGTGGATGCACGATACTAGGTGTTTTTGACCAGTCTAAGAATATTCCTCGGGACTGTACTGGAGAATTGGGGGTTCTCCTTGTTGTGGATGGGTTGGGCAATGAGATGTTGGGGGCGCTAGAGTTGGATTATGTAGAGATCTCTATGGGGACCTTAATGGAGTCCATGGTTCCATCATACCAAGACATAGTTATAAATAATCCCCTAATTTTTTATGAAGGATGCTCATAGGTCATCTATGGGAAGGACGTAAAGTCCTCTAGGGAATATGGGCCTGAGATGATATGCCCAGGAAGAGATTCGAAGAAGGATCTCTTGACGGGTGGTTTGGGGATAGATGTTTCACCCATAAAGATGAGAAGTGTCTGCAAAAAAGATTTGGATGATAGAGGGGACTCAGACAAACAAGGAAGTAACATCACTGATCATAGGGATATTAGAAGACTCAAATCCTTGGCGAGGGATAAATAATGAAACTCCTATATCTAAATCTAAGGGGAGTTGGAGGGTCTTCAAAATGTGCCTCCCTCTGGAGATTATTGTCTTGTATTTTTTCAAATATTCTATTTTTACAAGATATCATGGTGGAAGAAGTGAAAGCAAGGGCCTTAGTGTCAAAATTATTTCCTAGTTGGTATTGTTGTTCCATAGAATCAGTGGGTCAGTCTAGGTTATTATGTGTGGCTTGGAACCCTAACAGGGTTTCTCTTTCTCTTTTTGTAAAACATGCAGGTATCCTCCTTGAAGGAACTATCCTTGAGGGAAACCAGATGGTCTCATTTTTAAACTATTATGACCCTTGCAAAAATAGAAAAGATTTATGGGATATTGTGGTCAATAGTGGCTTATTAGCCACAAAAAAAATTATCCTCACAAGTGACCTAAACTTTACAGTTTCTTCTAGTGAAGTGTGGGGCTCCAAAGAAATATTAGACTCTTTGGTTAGGTATTTTACAGGAATATTTCAAGACTATGGATTGGTTGATATTGTTCCTATTGATTATGTTCCTACATGGTGCAATAGAAGAGGAGGTTCAGAGGGAATATCCAAAAGACTAGATAGAGTGTTTATGTCAGAAGATCTTGTCTCTTCGGTAGGGAGGTATAGATCCTCGGTTTCTTATCCGTACATCTCTAATCATCCTTCTATTGTGTTGCAGTTTGATGATGGTCAACGATAGATAGCTTATTCTTTCAAACTAAACCCTATCTGGCTAGAAGACAAGGGTTTTAGTGATTTAGTTTATTCAGTGTGGAAGTCCTCATAGTTTGATTCAGAACCTTCAGCGATGATAAGACTTTTATGGAAACTGAAATCTCTAAAAAAAAAGTGATTGGATGGGAGAAAGTACAAAAGAAGTTGAGATTCCTTGAGCTAGAATCTGTAGAGGATGCCTTAGAGATGTCATATAAGTATAAAGCCAATGGGAGGGAATCAATGGATGTTGAAATCTATATCAAAGAGATGGAAGATAAAAGGCTTAAGTATCTCTTAACCGAGGAAGAAATTTGGAGACAAAAGAGTAGCGCCATTTGGCTACAACAGGGAGATCGAAATAATTTTTTTTTTCACCATTATACTAGTCATAGAAAAAATCAAAATGCAATATGGGAGATGAAGGATGACATTGGAATTAGTCACTCTAGACAGAAATATATCTAGACTAAAGTTGTGAGACACTTCAAATCTTTCTACGATGATTCTGGGTAGAACGCCATTGTCGATCGATTGAATGCAATGCACTTTTATCCTATCTTTTTCTCCGAGAAAGATGTTCAAGATCTTGAGAAAACCAGTTCTGTAGAAGAAATAAAATTTATTATGAAGAGCTTTTCCAAGGACAAGAGTCCTGCACCGAACAATTGGACAGTGGAATTCTTTCTCTCATTCTTTGATTTGATTGGGAATTACATTCTAGAAGCAATGGAGGAGTCAAGGAGATCTAGATTAATGGTAAGTTCTTTAAAATCGACCTTTATATCTCTTATAACTAATGATGGGTGTTATATATGCACTAAAAACACAGTAAAAACCCTCAATTAAATTGTCAACCTGGGGTAAGTAAACTTAGAGTTGTAGCAAAATATATGCCAAAGGTAGAAGGGTTGGTAAGAGTTTAGTCTAACTAATGAAGGTAGCTATCTAAGGCTAATCTACTCAAGAAAAACTATCTAATGAGCAAACCCTACTAAGCAACTTGAAACTAGGTAACCTAAGTACTTTTGGGCCAAGGATCGATGGATAGTTCCTAAGAAAGAAAGTAAAAACCTATGTAAAGCAAACTAGTTCAACAATAAGAAAAGACAAACTACTAAGCATAATAATGAGCAACTAACAAAAGCAAACTATTTTAACTTGCCAACCTACATTCAATGAGAAACTACTCTATGAAAGAAAATAAATAAACAAGCAAGAAAAAACACCTATCTAACCAATTAAAGCAAATAGACAAGTAAGAAAAGACACCGAACTAACCTACTAAAGAAAAAGACGACTATCTAAAATACTAAAACAAATAGACAAGTAAGCAAAGGCAACTAACTACTACAAGTAATAAAAGTAAAACTTCTCATTGAACAACTATCTAGCTTAAGAGGCAAGTGGACTAAATGCTCAATGCAAAACTATTTCTAATGCATGAAAGGAAATCTATTGTATTGAAAGCAAGAAAGGACACCACCAATGCTTAATCTATGACAAGAAAACTACTATCTAATTTATCAAAGCAAAGTCTATCTACCCTACAACAACAAATAAGACTATTTTCTAAACTATGAAAGCAAGAAACTATCTATTCTGATCTATGAAAGTAGGAAACTATTCTTTAATCTATGAAAGAAAGAGAACTATTCTTTAACCTATGAAAATTCAAATATAATGATGGTGTTTGTGTGAATGTCTTCGGTGTCGGATAATATCTTGATGGCACTTGACAACAAAGGACAATTCAAGAGGTATGAGCTCAAAACTAATCTCAATGGCAAAGTGAAAGGTATGGATTAAACAATCCAATGAGAATTTAGCCATGACAAAAACAATGTTAGATACCCTGCATATTCACGTATAAACCATTTGTTGTCGCAAGAGTTGACTCTAGGCTATAATAGAGCCAAGCCTTAGCACATTTTATATGAAATACAATTTGTTGATTGATCAGTCATAAGAGGCTTCTAGAATTAGGTCCGAAACATGCCCTTCACTCATTTATAGATCAGAAACGAAGAGGCATGACACAGTTTGTCTAATTGATTTAATAAATAAGATGGATAGAGGATAGGAGATGAAGAAGACTGAAACAAAGAGTTAGGTATCTAATTCTGATAAGTCTAATCTTTATTTCAATGGCAGAAATAACACCAAACTTCAAATATCTGAACATAGGTCTTGTCTTACTCATAGCAAGACAGAGGAAAAGATATGAAAAAATAAAACTTGTAAATAAGGAAAAACAATTAAGATGCAGGTATTGTTCTACTCACGACAAAACAGAGGAAAAACTGCACTTTAAGGAATGCTTTAAATTAGCTACAACAGAAGTATCACTGAATTGTAACCATTACAAGTTGAATTAATGAATGGAAAGAAGAAAGAGAAGTGATGAAAACTTCAGAAACA